>JANHZU010009762.1:169837-194222 GCA_032468055.1 Acrochordus granulatus | reverse complement strand
ACCTCTGGCAGAGCTCTCATCTTCATTAGAGCACACAAGCCCCCCAACCACAGCAAGGTGGTGCCTCACTGGGGGGCCTTACAGTACAAGATAATATAAAAAAATACATAAAATAATAAGCAAATGGCAAATCTGGACAATATATAAAACTGGTATTATATCCCTAGCAGTTCGCCAAAATCTTAGGAGAAGAGCAGGTCTTTTAGGATCTGCTGAATATTATCAAGGTGGGAGTCATGCACATTTCAGGAAGAACCTCATTCCAAAGGGCAGGTGCCATAACAGAAAAACAACTTTCTTGAGTCCTAAAAGATGACACTTTAATCAATGGGGCTTGGGCAGGATCATTCTCTTGGTCCAAACCAGCTGGACAGATACTATTAGAGATAGCCAATCTCTCAAATGATTAGGCCTTGTGCCATGTAGGGCTTTATATATCATAATAAATAACCTTGAACTGCAGAATCAAACTGGCAACCAATCTTAAATTGCAGAAATAAAACTGCAACCAATAGATGTAACATGGGCATATCAAGCAATCCATTCCAATATTGCATCAGCTTTCACTTTCAAATCCTATTTCCTTCCTTCATCCATCCATCCATAGTCCACAATCAGTTTATTTTATAGACTATTGCACTATGTGGTTCCTGCAGAAAAGCTCAGGAACAGGACCATTTTAATCAAACTGGCAGGGATCAAAAACCTGGGATGACTTGATGATGGTTCCCATTTTTACAACTCCATTTTTTATGTAGATGTTTCTGTTTCTACTTTTGATTTCACATTGATTAAATTTTGGAATATGTAGGATAGTTATTAAAGTGATGGGTTGCTAGTTTTTAGAGTTTTGTGAGTAAATGTACATTGTTTCTTTTAGTAATTAGGTCTTTTATGATATGACTTTTTTCCATTTTTCCTGTGAAAAGCTCTGATTGAACAAAAAAATGATAAATACTCAAACGCATAGTCATATACAGAAACACCTTATGGCAATCTCCTCTTTTATCTTGCTTTCTTTTCAGGTGGTTTTGGAGTGTACGTTAAAGAAGGAACTTATTTACAATAAGGTTACGCCAACTTTTCACCACTGGAAGATTGATGAAAAAAAATTTGGCCTTACATTTCAAAGTCCTGCTGATGCAAGAGCATTTGATAGAGGAATTCGTAGGGCTGTAGAAGATATATCTGAAGGTATGGATTATTCAGTGATTTTTTGTTGTTGTCCCCTTTTTAGTGAGTTAGCTACTCATTTCATCTGCGCTCACTATCCTATTTATAGGCAGTTTTCAAAAATGGAAGCCATATAATACATATATCCATGTTGGCTAGTTTAAGTCTTGAAGAAAAAAGAGCAGCATGAAACTGCTTATGAAATGATAAGTACCATATAAAATACATGAGCAGCAGTTCCAATCAGGATGAAATGAATGATGCTATTTTCAGCTCTCCATAGTAAATCCTACTGGGCCAAGAAGATGGAAAATTAAATGAATTAGTTTATTTAAAGGTAATAAAGTCTGGATCTTCTTTGAAATTTTTTTTTATAATTTTGATTAGTCTTCAAAGCTTTACTTTCCTGTAGAACTACTTAGTTCTCATTGGGCCCTTTCTACAAAATAAATCCACATGAGAGCCAGTTTGTAAATGGGTACAAAACATGGTGTGTTTTGGTCCTGGTTTCAAACTTTATAATGTGCATAGTATTCCCTGGTTCCAAAGTGAGACTCCTAGATAAAGAACAACTGCCATTCAAAATCAGTATATTAAAATAGATATTCCTGTTTTCTAGCAGGAAAGGGACACGGAAACAAAATATGCCACTGGATAAACTGTTTCTTCACATACTCTGTTTTATTATTTCCTGTATTACAATAATATAAATATTGTTCCTTATAAAAAATCATTGTGCTATGCTCACTGAAAACTCTAGAATACAAAAGCAATTTAAAATTTTATGTTTGTTTCTTGAACAGGTTGTCTGCCTTCACATGATGAAATTGAAGTGCCTGCAGATGGCTTTCCTGTAAGTGTTTTCCAGCCTATTATGTTAATTACATTGGATGAAATTACAATTACTCTTATTGCTAAAGGAGATATTTACATTCATTTGTATCCGTGAGTGGCTAGTTTAGGAAGAGTCTTGCCTTGAGGCAAGTTTTGGTGGACATCTCTGATTCTTAGAGCTGCAAAACTATTACTTGTCCTGAGGAAAGCTAATGAATCAGCATTGTTTGCATTAAGACAAATGAGTGACAGGTGAAGTTATTATTATTAACTTTTCTAGTCCCTGAAAAAGAAATGACTCGTTGGCAAGAAAATATGCTGAAGCTGTCACAGTAGTAACATATTGTTATGGATGTGAGATGAATACAGGATTTAACAAGGCAAAATTGTCAAAATTTATGTTTTCGTTGTTATGTTTTAGCCCCAAAGCAGCTGTGTTTCTATCCCTCAATTTCTAAACGATTACTGTCAGTTAGGAATTTACAGAAACAACACTATAAAGGCTGTGCTCATCACACAAGAAAGGTAGGCACAGTAATAAAATAAGTTTTCAATCAGTGTTAACACAGTAGTCAGCATGGAGTACATTTCCCAGACTGTAAATGACAGAAATAGATGTTTCATTATCACTTCGTAGAAAAATTTTGCCCAAACATAAATGCTAAAGTGTTCAGTCTAAGCCTCCTGATGTACTTGTTCTAAATATTCAGAAAGCTTTTTAAAATTTCAAGATATATTTGCCGATATCAAATGTCCCACCTTCATTCTGAAATGTTACTGCCAGTGCTCAAGGTTATCTAAGAAAAGCAGAATTCAACACTAAAATGCTGCATTTTGAAGCTTGCCAGAATTTGATTAAAAATAAGGGATGTTTAGTAATAAGTTTTATGGATTTCATTAAGGAAAACAACTTGTGTTTTATAAGTTTAATATAGAATATTAACCAGAAAAAAAAATCTGCTCTGAGGAAAGAAGCTGATGAAGCAGGAATTAGTTCCCAGGTTAGAAAGTACTTTCCAAGAGCATCAAGAGAATCCGACTAGAAAAAATGGGTTGAAAAAGATCTATAATTTAAACCCTGTAGCAGTGATCCATATAAGACTGCAGTGCACAAACCTTTGTCTATATTGCTTAGTTCTTTCCTGCAGTCAAGAAATTAATCTAGCTGAGCTATGTCTGTGAGCCTTATGTTGAGCAAACCAATTCTGGAAAGGGGGGTTAACATTTTTGGAGACCTAAGATTTACTGCTGACCTGCTACCACTATTTCTTCTTTCTACTCTTATTGTATGAACTGAATGTACACTAGTGTGATAATTTTCAACGGATATCTTTAGGTTCTTCTCATTCTGGACAATGCAAGATGTCTCCAAGATTCTGAATCTTGAAGCATTATCTGTAGCTCTTTGTTTTAATATTACCTATTTCCTCAATACACAAAGGAATTCTGCTGCATGTTTGAATTTTAAAAGCAAGCTGCATATATCCACACAGAATTGCTTCTGCCATCCCTTTTAAGATTCTTAAAATGCTAACGCATCTACTTTTGTTTGCATTTTTGTAAACAGTGGACACACTTCAAAAGCTCTGGGCTGCTGTCTCCCACCATTTTTACTGTTCAGAGAATGAATGAGGGATATCTATGAATCTTGTAAATAAAAATGATGCTACTGCTTTACATCTTGATTTTCTATTTTTAGAATAAATTGATTAATTTTGATAAGGCAGGGAGCTTGATAGGTGTCAAGAGACATTTCCTTGTTAGCTACAGGTACAATACTTCCTTTCCTAAACTAGTCATTCTGGTTTGGAAAATATAAGTCATGAGGCAAAAGAGGACAGACACAATAAAAGAGATCAACTTTTCTTTTTCATAAATATCTTGAACCCTTTAATTGCTTTCCTGTTTGCATATACACTATCAAGAGAAAAAATTTAAACAGTGAATCTTTGATAATAGTGCCTTTTTACCAAAAGTAACAAGTGATTCTACAAATGTTAAGCAAGCAAAAAATTGGCAGATTTTAGAACTAAGATAAAGCCAATAATTTAGAAGAAACATTTATAGCAAGCTTGGTAAGAAACTGAAACTTATTTCCAAATTGAAAAGTTTCCCACTAATAATACTTGGATGAACCAAAGGTTCCTCTCAAAAAACTTGCTTGGAAATGGAAATACATGTTTCAGGTAAATAAGCATTTTAAATTATGTTTTCAAAGTAGCATGTCCAATGTGGCTGATTTTACAGTATAAGTGTAGAGGTGAAGTCATCTGCAAAAGAAGTCTACAGCTTTTCAAAAGGCAGTATCCACACTGTCACCTTTAAGATTGTTTTAGCTTGAATGTTTAGACTGGTCTAATGCAATCTGTTCTACAATTTTCACTTGAATCCAGGCTTTTGGTATTGGTGCATTCAGTGTTTTCTCATTAGTTATAAAATAGACATCTCAGTATGGATTATATAGTATTGGAATGGGTCATAAGTACATCACACGTATTTGCAGTTCAAATCACATTAACTTCCTGTTAAGGTAGTTTATGATTGCAGTCTTAATAGCCTAAGATCAAGAGTAGACAGCCAGAAGGTCAACCAGAAATTTAGCAACAAAAAGTTGGCAGTTATCATTTGCCCCTTTTGGGTGGAGTGGGGGGGTAAAAAAATGAAAAAAATGGTATTTTAAATAATCTCTGGGAAGCCTTAAGACAATAATCACACCTTAATTGCTTAAAAATATTAGGTGGTGATAGTTTCCTTGTGTGGGTGGAATAAGGGGAATATTAAAAAACATTCTTAATATGTTAGGCTTCTGTGAAGCTTAACACTTTAACAACATCCCTTAATCTCTCCCAGTATAAACTGGGCCAAATATTTTGGACCACTCATTGACCATACCATGTTTATGCTTTCTGCAGAAGTCCAAACTTAGAGATGAAATGGTTTGCCTGTGCTTTGAAGATTGCAGTACCTTTATGTCTTCTATCAGTATCTATATGACAAACTTTTGAGAATCAAGAAGTGTCAATTTCATAGCACGACTTTTCTGTAATCTGAAAATAAATTATTTTGTGCCAGTATTCAAATAAAATATACTTAGATTTTGATCAACATATATTGATACGAAAATGAGAAAGAAATATAAGAGTACAGTAATTGTTCACAGAGATTTGGATTGTAATAAAAGTATGTGTACATAACAAAGCCACAGAGGAAAATACTATTTAAAATGAACAAGTTGTGTAACAATATAAATACTTCACATTATCAAGTTACAATTATGTTGATAAAGCATTGTACTAAAAAGAAACATTGAGCTGGAAGGAAGCACTAGTGTAATTGATCAAACTGTTTTAATTTAATAATGTTGAAGTATTTGTTTTAGAAAGGAAGTCTGAGTCTTGAAATAGACAACACTAATTTAGAAGGTATTATGAGTACAGAAGAGTGACCAGGACATTACACAGGAAGAACTGGAACTGGAGTAATAGAAATGGAATGAAATGAAGTCCTGCCAAGTAAAAGGCTATGAACTTGGAATGATAAGAGACATTTTTGGTTTTGGTTGAGGACTTCGCTGGAAGTAACTCAGGAAAAAGCCAAGAATCTTAGTTGATTGGAAAATGACTGAGCTATCGATGTAATGTATAACTGAAAAACCAAAATCAGTTTTGGATTGATTATTTAAAAATATCCAGTACATACAGTTAAAAAGTGGGCTGCTGTTGGGTAGCCCAATTTGGAATGTTCATATATAATTGAAGGGAAAAAAATTAAATTAGAAAGAAAATAATCAGTTTGGGCAGAAGCCCATTTAAAAAACATCTTAGCTAACATCTGCCGACTGGTTTAAGGTTTAACCTTAAATTAAGGTTGGAAGAGTTCTTTCTACCATTTTAGTTTGTCACCTGAAAGCTCCAACCTGGAATTTTTTAAAAGTGTATCAGTATAATGATTTTATTCAGAATTCATTTTAAATATGTAATTTGATACTGATTATCAAAAGTAGGTTTAATCTGGCATTTTAATCACTTTGACCAATAATAAATTTAAGATGATTTATTGAAGCTTTTCATAACACTGCCTACAAATTATGATCCTTAATGAAAAATATAAATGTTAAATTTTTTTCTTCTTAACTTGGGGTACATTTTCATCAATTCCCACTGTCCATATTTGTGGGAAGTAAGGTATGTTCTCCAAGTATAAACTCAGTTTGTGATCTATAAAATTTGGGTAAGAATGACTTCCTCTAACTACAGTACTGGGATCTTGCTGAAGGCATACTTCCGGGAGGGGCAACCCTATTTTCTCTGAACATCAGGCTAAGGGTTACTTATAAACCTCATCAGAAAATGCTGGCCAGCTGTTGTAAAAAAAGGCCATTTTCATTACTGCTTTCAGTAATAGTGACAGGAGAATCTCTGCTTTCAACCTTCTGAATATGCCAAAAAACAGCAAGACATCACAATCTGCTTGTTCTCCTCAGCAATTGGCCTAATGTTTTTAAGCATCTAAACTGAACACTCTTTTTCAGTATTGCTGTTCAGTTAAGAGGTCAATTTTTTATGAAAATAAGTTTGTTCTTGTTTAAAGGGAGGTTCTCACTGAATTGATCAGTGACCTTATCTAACAGACCTAAGCCATGATTCTTAATCTCCTTACATGTCATAATGAAAGATGACCAATAAACATTGGAAATAAAGTAGGCAAAAGGTGGCAGCTTTGATAATCTGCATAGACTTGAAATCCTAAAACAGGAAACTGCTGTCTTTGTGGTTCATTATGCTTTTAGCAGATGCTTTATATGGGAATTGTTGTATCTTAAATGGCTAGAAAATATTGCTATATAGGCTGCCTCTGAAGATACTCAGAATGTAGGGCAAGAAGAATGCAACTAATTGGAGGGAAACAGTTATTAGTTTTGAAAGCAATTGCTGCAGTCTGTTAAATCATGAAGCAGCAGTTATTTCAGATTTAAAGTCTATGTTCTTAATTTTTTAAAAATGTTCTAAAGAAGGTCTGAGTAAAATGATCTTAGAAAATGAGGAAGGGGCTATAAAAGGTAAATGAGTGCAGCATTGATGCCACTTTATTTCAGTTCACTTGTTAAATTACTGCCTTAACATGGGTTGCAGAAGAATACCATGTTGTCTCCTCCAAGCTTCATCCTTGGAAAAGTGTGGAGAGGAGGTTTGAAGAAGAGCAAACCCGAGTCTGGTTTTTATTTTCTCCGCAGTTGTCTTCTTGCTTTAATTTCTGCTGGGCTGCTACAGCTGGAATCATTTTATTGCTTTTACCCAGCATCCTTTTGCTTGTGCACACAGAAATGTTTTAACAGTCTTGGAAAAAAGTCAAAGTATGTCTTAGCAACCATAGGACAGTAATTATTATGCCAGCAGCTGAGAGCAAAGTGGGTTTCTGTTGTGCATTAAAAATTGGTGTAAGTTCTTTCTTTTACAGATGATAATAGATAGTTTATGCCAGTGTTGCAGTTGAAGGATATTGAATATAGGTGCTGTGTTTGTTTCTACTGCTTTGGCAGTAGAAAAGAAGCAGGGAGTTGCATATCTGTTTGTGTATTAAGGGAGATGGAGCCATAATTAACATTAATGTAGCAAGATTTTTTAGTTTACTATAAAATATTTGCTTAGGCTTATTTTTCACTACAATAACAGTTTGTTGGAATTATGTTTCCTGATTACGTTTTTGTTTTGTTGACTGTTTTATTAACTTTAGTATTTTTAGAACACATGCAAATTCATAGTAGCCTAAAATGGAAAGTAGTTGAATTACATTCAAATAATGTTTTTTTAAATAGTTGCTTAAATTGTTTAATTTTGAATTACAGATCTTTTCCAATAAGAAAATAATATTTTCAAAAAGAAAATGAGACAATTTCAAATAATTAAGACTGTGAACTGCAAAGGGTTTTCACTATAGTGGTCCTGCTCAGAATCTGTTACTTAAGTAAAAACAATCAAATTCTGTCATGACATATATATATATATATATATGTTGGACTATATATATATATACTGAATATATATATATTGGACTATATATGCATAGTGCTTAAAACCATATAGTCCAATATATTGCAACGCTGCAAGATCTCAGGACTCTAGGAATGCTTATGGTGACTAAACATAGATCTGTCCAATTTAATCAACATGCTGTACTTATAACAGGTTACGTTCTGAGAGGCTGTTTGTAAATCCGTTTTGTTCACATGTCCAAACAGCATGCAACATTCTTTTGAAAAACAACTTTTTTCCCAATTTCCAGGACCTTCTAGGTTGGAGTTCAAGACAGGTTTGTTTGTATCATGAAAAATTAAAGTAATGTTTGTGCATGCTGCTGAACTGAGTACAGCTGCTGGCTTTAATAATGAGACCCCAAATGTTGGTAGGTCTCCTTCAACAGGGAGCAACAGATACAATCACCACAAATAAAACTATGTCTTAGTCTCATTTATATTGATTTTTTTATCAACAGTATTTTCTTGACCTTGAATAAACTTTTTTTTTATTATTAAAGCTGGTGCTAAAAAATTGTCTGCCCTTTTCTGTTCTGATTATTTGATTTTAGTGGCTTTATTAGAATTGCCTTCAACATCTGCATTCTGGGAGAACAGAACTTGTAAAAAGTCATTTCCATACAGATAAAGCAGCATTCCATTTGGATATTCTCCAGATATATGGATTTCAGCTCCTAGAATTTCCCAACCAATCTGGCCAAAATCCTGAGACTTAGCATCTATACATCTGAAAGGCATGAAGTTAAGCTATGGTATAAAAGACTGTCTCTCTGACACACAAATTTAAAAAATATGGTGAATTGATTCCATGAATTGGAATGTGAATTGATTCCATGTCAAACCAAGTTGCATATTTGTTTCTACATAGAACAATTTCCATTAATTGGGACTACTTTTCCTATATAAAGACAATGTATTGAGTGGGAATAAAATGTATAAGGTCTCTGCCCAGTCTTCCTTTACACAAGGCTGAACTAATTAAATGTAGGTTAAGTTTTGGCCCAATTGTTGTAAACACTTTAGCCTGTAATGTGACTGAAATTTTAAAAATGTGAGTGTGCAAATCATTTAGAGGGGTTCTTCACATGGTGAACTACCCCTCTAAATCCACCAGTTGGAGCACTGAAAAGGTAGTATTTTCTGAAGGGTAGGTATTTGTCAGTTGTGTACAGCTTTCTTCAGTAGCAATTGCAAATGGGTATGTAGAGCATGGTGAAAGGGCTTCAGTGCCGTTCCGCTCAATTCAATTCCAATGCAAAACCCTACAAAACAGCCTTTCTCATGCTAAAATTGACTCATAATTTATGTAGCTACCTTCACTATTAACAGCATTCATGCTGTTGTAGAGACATTTTGATAATGGATGAAAGGTAACTTTCATATCACTAGTTTTGTTCTATTACAAAATACAGGCTTGGTGCCTTGAATGGACAAGAATTTGGCTGAAATATCTCAGAAACTCAACACTGAAGAATCTTTATTGTATACCAGGTCTGAAGCCACTTCAAATAATTGATTGCCTTTTGTTGTCCGAGGCTGGTGATCCCAATTTTCAATCTCTTGGGATTAAAATTGACACTTCTTCTCCTACTTATGGCATACTAGAAAGCCCGTTTTATGTTTCTTACTCTCTCGGCTTGGTGGAAGTTAATTACTGACATTTTCAGCATTCCTTTCTTGGAAAATTTGAGTTCACAGCTTATCACATGTCCTCTGTTTGCTGAATAAAACTTTCTTTTTTTTCTTCCTACAGCTCTCCCATGTATCCCCAAATCTGTTCTGAAAGTTCACATATATTTTGGTTAAAGGTTGAGGAATGCGGAGAAACTGCTTCCCCCCTTTTAAATGGATGGGTTTTTCTTTTATTCTTTATTTATATCTTGCCTTTATTATTTTATAAATACTCAAGGCAGTGAACATATTTAATACACCTTCCTCCTCCTCTTTTCCCCACAACAGCAACCCTGTGAGGTGAGTTGGGGTGAGAGAGAGTGACTGGCCCAAGGTCACCCAGCTGGCTTTCATGGCTAAAGTGAGACTAGAACTTACAATCTCCCGGTTGCTAATCTATAACCTTAACCACTAGATCAAACTGGTTCTCTTTATTGTGAATTGTTAAAAAGAAATGGAAGTATTAAATGCTTCTCTTATTTTCAGCTGATAAAATAAGATACCTATGATTTGTAGGATATTTGATTCTATTCCTCCCATTTATTTTTTTTTAAACATGCCCTATTTTTAAAATAAACTTGGATTGGGAATTTCGGATATGTTGCTGACTTCCTTCCCATTCCCTCTCCAATTGTATGTATGTGTGTACGATGCTTCAAACTTCACAGAATTTTTTCAAATGATATTTAGAATTAACAGTTGATAAACAAGAAGAGTTGATGTCCTTAATGATCAAGCAAAACAGTCAAAACGCTAATCATGGCTTGGAAAAATGATTGTACTCATTCTGTTCTGGAGAGTTTTCTCTGCTGTAAATATAAAAACATTTCTGTGGTCACATATCCACATTGTTCAGTCCTGTTCTTTGTAAATCTGGATGGTTGCTTTCTTGCCCACACTTCTGATAAAGTATGTTTTGATTGCTCACTGAACAAGTTTCTTTAAGGAATGATATCCTCAAATGAATTTGTACTCACTAAATGTTTATTTTGATGCTGCATAAATGCTGCCTTCACCATTTAAAATGGCATGTGCGTTATTTCGATAAAATATGGTGTCCTTTTAATTACTTATGAAATGGGTACTTTGAGTATCAACTGCAGCTTACTAACTAATTTCTGAACAATATTGAAGTGGATTTAATTTTATATAGGGAAGCAAAGCAAAAAAACTAACCATGCATTTTAATATATAATTTTTTCCAGGCAATTCCAGAAAATACATCAAGTTTGCTAACGAAAGACCATATTTTCCAGCATGAATCTCTGGCAAGAAATGATCCTCATAAAAGCTTATGTATAAGACCTTCGGTCTTTGAAGATTTGAACACCAGAAGATCATATTTCCATAGCCAGTCAAACCAGGTAATCCATGAAAAGCAACCAATATATTGATTATATCAACAGAATATCTCTGAAATGCTACCAAAATTTTGTCTAGCAATGTCACTGTTCCAGTTTAGACATAATGGAATACAGGTTTTCCTGCAATGATGTCAAATGTCAGGGAAGAGACTAGAAGTTTCTGGTTTTAAACAAATCATAATTCTCCCCATGATTTGGCCATTGTAAGGAGCCATTGCTTATTTAAAAGTAGAAGTAGATGCTTTGAACTTACTCTTGTGGCTTGCATAATTAATTGATATATGGGAGATTCTCCCACCCACTTTCTAAGACATATATTTATTGGTTTTTTCCCTTCAGCTAGCCTGTCATCTCACTAATGTCATACTCATCTTTCTTCCTGGGTAGTAAGCAGCTTGCCAACCCATAGCTAGGAAAGCCCTTTTTGTAATCATTGTTGCTAAGTTTTACAATACCTCTGCAAATTTGGGCAGAGAGACATTTTGATATAAAACGAATATTTCTAAAGCTACTATGAGACTTCCTTTCAAACTATCAACACCAAAAGTCAGTAACAACTATTTAAAGTTACTAACAAAGCCATGAAATTCATGATTTGTTATGGAAGTTTTCTTTGATTTTAGGCTAAAAGAGCTGAAATGCTTATTTTAAACCGATAAGCAGACTTTTCCAATGCCAAAACAAATATGAGAACATAAAGTCTTTAAAGATAAGGATATATTTCTATTTTTGTCCCTTGTTTTATTTCTCTTTCATCTTTGTGTCAAAGCATGGTGGTAATGCCTCACACATTGTTTTTCCAGTTTGAGTTAATTCAAATATAGAGAAGCTACGTTCGTGAGTGAAAATCTTACTTGTATACTTCCATAGGTATTTGAACAAACCAGTATTTATCCAAACATATACTGGGTATATGATTTTGAACAGCGTTTGTAAGCCAGTTTCCATCTATGAATCAAATGGCCCTTTTGTTACTGTGCACACTGATTTTCATAGTAATAACTAAACTATTCTGTAGTTAAAATTCAGAGCTATCTGTAACAAAACTTTTGGTTTGCATGCCCTGCTTTAATTGAGAATGGATCTTTAATTAGTTCCAAATAATTCCAAATTTAGCTTGCTCATTGTGTAGAGAGTTTTAACTATTTGGCAAGAGTGACCAATTGAAGTTTTCATCAGCTTGAGCCAAGTAAGTCATCATGAATCTCAAATATTCCAGCATAAGGTTGCTGTGCCCTATAATGGAGCATCTTGTCTTTGCCTTTGGCAGGCATGGGAGAAGGTTGTGTGCTTTTTAATCTTTGCTCATAAACTAGAACTTTATGGCAAACTTATTTAGTGAAAGATGTTTCTGTCATCACCAGCCAATCCTTTAGAAGGCCATGGAAAAGTTATTTCTGTCTCAGTTTTGTGGATTTCATTGAATGCCAGCAAAGTGAACAACTTCTTTGGTCCTGGCTACAGTTCCTACCACAAGTGTTAATATATTTATTAAACAAGTACTTCAAGTAATCATGGAGATTTTTTTCTTCTAAAACCATTTTGAAATAATTGAGGCCTGAGTTGCAAGATTACTTTTATTTCTGCATCTGTACAAAATCTTACTTCTGCAACATGATTTAAAGCTCATGTTTACAAGGAATGTTTATCACATAACATCAAAACTTTAAGTCTTCCTAATTTGTCAGTGCATGTTTGAGATTGTGATGCTACAAATTTTGTTCAGTCATGCAATCATGTCCAATTCTTCGCAACCCCATAGACTGCAGCACGCCAGGCCTCCCTGTCCTACACTGTATCTCAGAGTCTACCCAAGCCCACTCCCATCACACTGACTATGCTGTCTAACCATCTCATCCTCTGCTGCCCCCTTCTCCTTTTGCCTTCAATCTTTCCAGCATCATGGTCTTTTCCAATGAGTCCTTATCTTCACAAAGTGCCTGAGCTTCAGCTTCAAATCTGTCCCTCCAATGAGCAATCAGGGTTGATTTCCTGTAGGACGGACTGGTTTGATATCCTTGCTGTCCAAGGGACCCTCAAGAGTCTTCTCAAGCACCATAATTCGAAGGCATCAATTCTTATGATTCTCAGCCTTCCTTATGATCCAACTCTCAAAGCCATACATTACTACTGGGAAAACCATACCCTGACTATACGGATCTTTCTTGGCAAGGTGATGTCTCTGCTTCTAAATACGCTGTCTAGCGTTCCTCCCAAGGAGCAAGGATCTTTTAATTTCATAGCTGCAATTACCATCTGCAGTGATTTTGGAGGCCAAGAAGGTAAAATCTGCCACTGCTTCTATTCCCTCCCCTTCTATTTGCCAGGAAGAGATGGGACTGGTTGCCATGATCTTCGTTTTTTTAATGTTGAGTTTTAAACTAACTTTTGCACTCTCTTTCCCCTCATCAAGTGGTTCTTTAGTTCCTCTTCAGTTTCTCCCATTAGAGTGGTATCATGTACATATCTGAGCTTGTTGATATTTCTCCGGCAATCTTAATTCTGGCTGGTGATTCATCCAGCCTGGCATTTTGCATGATGTACTCTGCATATAAATTAAATAAGCAGGGTGACAATATACAGCTGTGTCGTACTACTTTCCTAATTTTGAACCAATCCATTGTTCCATGTCCAGTTCTAACTGTTGCTTCTTGACTAGCATACATTTTTTGTTTTTTTTAATGTTTTTAATCAATGTTTTTAAGGGTTGTTTTTGTTAGCCGCCAAGAGTCTCCGGAGTTCGGCGGCATAAAAATGTAATAAATAAATACAAGTTTCTCAGGAGACAGATAAGGTGATCAGGTACTCCCATCTCTTTTAGAATTTGCCACAGTTGCTTGTGATCCACACAATCAAAGGCTTTAGCGTAGTCAATGAATCAGAAGTAGATGTTTTTCTGGAATTCTCTCAATTTTTCTATGATCCACCAAATGTTGGCAATTTGATCTCTCGTTCCTCTGCCTCTTCGAAAACCAGCTTGTGCATCTGATAGTTCTCAGTTCACATACCACTGAAGCCCAGCTTATAGTATTTTGAGCATAAACTTGCTAGCATGTGAAATGAGCGCAATAGTACGATACTTTGAACATTCTTTGGCATTGCCCTACTTTGGGATTGGAATGTAAAATAATATTTTCCAATCCTGTGGCCATTGTTGAGTTTTCCAAATTTGCTGGCATATTGAGTGCAGCACTTTCACGGCATCATCTTTTAGGATTTTAAATAATTCAGCTGGAGTATTCCGCTAGCTTTGTTCTTCGTAATGTTCCCTAAGGCCCACTTGATTTACACTTGAGGATGTCTGGCTCTAGATCAATGACGACACCATCATGGTTATCAGGGACATTTAGATCTTTCTTGTATATGTCTTCTGTGTATTCTTGCTATCTCTTTTTAACCTCTTCTTCTTCTGTTAGGTCCCTACCCTTTTTGTCCTTTATCATGCTCATCTTTGCACAAAACATTCCCTTGATATCTCCAGTTTTCTTCATAGAACTGATCAATGTAAGCCTCTTAAGCATCAGTGATTTGGGACATAGATTTGGATTACTGTGATATTGAAGGGTTTGCCTTGGATTCAAACCGAGATCATTCTCTTGTTTTGGAGATTATATCCCAGTATTGCTTTTCCCACTCTTTTATTGACTATGATGGCTACTCCCATTTCTTCTCAGGGATTCTTGTCCACGGTAGTAGATGAAGTGGTGATCTGAATTAAATTTACCCATTCCTGTCCATTTTAGTTCACTGATTCCAAAGATGTCAGTGTTCAATTCATCTCCAGTTTGACCATATCCAGCTTACCTGATTCATAGATCTTACACTCCAGGTTCCTATGCAATACTGTTCTTTAAAACACTTGATTTCCCTTTCACCTCCAGTCAAATCCATAAATGAGCTTCCTTTTGGCTTTGGCCCAGTCACTTCACTCTTCCTGGAGCTACTTGTAAGTCTTTCTAATCTAAGAGGTTCATCCTCTAGTGTCCTGTCTTTTATCTTTTGTTGCTGTCCATGGGGTTTTCTTGGGAAGAATACTGGAGAGGGTTGCCATTTCCTTCTCCAGTGGAGTCCTGTACCCCATTTTTCACTAGATGTCCAGGAACCCCAACAACATCTAGCATGGTCCTTGTTAACACGGGCAACGACCGAGCCAGTATGGATTTCTGTAATTTACTTCTCATATTTTTATAGGTGGGAGACACTCTTCGTCTGGCTCCTCTGATAAGACCTGTCCAGTATGGTTGAACCTCTGGCAGAGCTCTCATCTTTGAAGCACATAAGCCCCCCAACCACAGCACGGTGGTGCTTCACTGGGAGGAATGCTATAAATTTAGAAGGCATCAAACTAAAAAAAAACTTCTGAATTCTCTTGTGTTTGACAGTTCTGTCCTTCAAAATTACTGGTTTCTTTCACTGAATTAGTTTTTTCCTGGTAGTTTTTGATGCCTCAGATATTGAGCATGCACAAGATATACAGCAGAGATGTCCAACCTTGTCAACTTTAAAATTGTGGACTTCAACTCCAAGAATTCCTCAGCCACACATCTTAAATTTGACAAAGTTGCACCTGCCTAAATACAGAGTGGGAAAAAGGAAATGTTGATATACAAGCAGTTTCCACTCACACAAAGCTGGATTCTGCCTTTATTCTGATCAAGCTCTGTCTCTTGCACATGTCCAAAGCACATGTACATGTAATTTGACTGTGAACTGTTCTGTGTATACACAGTTACTGAATTTGCATTTTTCTATAACTACATTTTGTTTACTATTATTTATTGAGCAGATTTCCTGTCCAAAAGAATATAACAGAAAAAGCAATTAATAGCCTTAAAATAACAGCAATAGGTAAAATACTTATTTAATATAATAATCATTGGAATGCAGAATGGAACCTAAAAAGCAAGAGAGAAACCACATGGATTTTTTTGGAAAATCATTCCAGGATTATCACTGAAACAGTCTGTCACATGCTCTTCACCCAACCTGACCACTTTCATAGATGGATTTAAATGCAGGGTGTTGTAGCATAGCTTAGTTTCAGATCATCAATACCAACATCACAGATTGGATCCAGACATGGATTGGTTGTCTGTATAATTAAAATAGAAATATATACACACAGACACATGCAACAGTTGAATGTATGCACCTTTTCAAGAATAGCCTCATGTACAGTGCACTACAGCTGAGATGTAACCAGTTAACTTCATTAAATAAGACGACAATTGGCAAGAAGCTCAAGCTCATAAATTGATGATGATATCTTCTCTTCCAACAAAAGAGCTAAGTCAAGGAACATGTTCCAGTTGCATGCTTGGCCTTTAAGGGAAATACAAATGCATCAGGTCTAAATGTAAATTATTATCTGCAGATATGTTGGCCTGTGTCAGTTCTGATTAAGCTTCAGATTACTCACTCTTTTTTCTTATTTTCCTATTTCCAGATACTCATTGGAGGTTTTCACCATTTCTTTCAGTTTTAAAAAAATGTTAGAACTGCATGTCATCCATAGCTTAATGCTATCCCAGTGTAATCCCGAGACCCCTTTGGGGGCTTCATATGAATGTTAAAAAAATGCTATCATCTTTTGGAGTAATCACTTTCTTGTTAGTTTTTAATAGCTACACATGACCCTTATTTTAAAATTGTATGAGAGAGATTGTGAACTTAATGTAGGGATTGTCAGTACTGCAGATATTTTACATGCAGTGCTTAGTTATTTGGATGGTTGAATAAACATTAAATATGTCAGATATATTCAATAAATTTTGAAATAAAATTTCAAAAAAAAGTGTAAGAAAAACAAGTCTCCTGAGAAATAAACTGTTGTGACTTGATACTTTGCTTATTTGAAATGACATACTCAGTCATCACTGTGGTTACCTGTTATATTAAAGGCCTCTCTTTTCTCTTCTCTGTCCCCTTCTCTTTTGCAGATACCCCAGAAACCAATCAGGAGTGTCACTTTTCAGGATGAAGAAGAAATTGTTCGAATAAACCCTCGTGATATTTTAATTCGTCGCTATGCAGACTATAGGCATCCTGATATATGGAAAAATGACTCAGATAGGGATGAAATAGATTCCTCGCTGCACTGCCCTAAAACAGACCATAAAAAGTCTGACTATCTCTACCCATCCGGAGATGGACCTAAACTGAATTCCCTAAAAGATTCAAAGATTTCTGTGGTACTCAAAACACAGCCTCCTTCCATCAAATTAAAAAAATCAAAAAAAAGAAAAGAGGATGGTGAGCGTTCTCGCTGCATATACTGCCAAGAAAGGTTTAACCAAGAAGAGAATGGCCGGGGCAGATGCCAAGATGCTCCAGACCCAATCAGAAGATGCATCTACCAAGTTAGCTGCATGCTTTGCGCTGAGAGCATGCTCTACCACTGCATGTCAGACTCCGAGGGGGATTTCTCCGACCCCTGTTCCTGCGACACTAGTGATGACAAGTTCTGCTTACGATGGCTTGCCCTCATCACTTTGTCGTTCATTGCGCCATGTATGTGCTGCTATCTCCCACTGAGAGCATGCCACCACTGTGGCGAAATCTGTGGATGCTGTGGAGGAAAACATAAAGCTGCAGGATGAAACAGCCTGGTTCAAAAATGGGCTGACAAGTCTTTATTGCTGGGAGCTGCCGAATTCATGGAAGCACTTGCCGTGCAGAAGGGAAAACCCTGCCTGTAGGAAAGGCCTCTTGTGGAAGACGTCTCAGAACTGTTGCACTTGACAATGCAAGCCATGCCTCATCTGTTTTTTAAGTGCATGGAGCAAGTGGGGAAGGGAGCTGTTGCAGACTGAAAACCTTTTCTTCCAACTGGTATTTGAAAGAAGTATGAACTGCAGTCCATGCTTCAGCACTCTATATTTTGTGCTATAGGTGATGGGGGGGAGCTCTTCCAAAATAATCCATTGGGCAGAAAATTTAACTAAACCTGCACTAGCGAAAGCTGATTTAAAACTAAAGAAAGTTAATGGCTTGGCAGATATGAGAAACTGAATTGATTTTCAGTGCAACTAAATTACTTATAGTTTGGGAAACACTTTTATGTACAAATAACAAATGTTTATATTTAACGAAATATGCGGTACAAATGGTTAAATCTTTCTTCCGCTTTCCAGTTCAGCAGTTATGGACCATGTTTTCCAGGTACATTCCGTGATAGTATTTCTCAGTTTTAAATACTTAGTATTTTTATTCAAATAAATCACTATTTTCAGTCTTACTTCCCTTCAACAGCATTTTTGTATTAATTTTCTTCTGTACATTCTGGTAATCTGAAAGCCTTTAAATATTAATTATTGTACTCTTGAATGACCAATGTTTTATTAAGCACAGATATAACTGTCTAATGCTCTTATGAGAACATAACATTTATTTTTATATATAAATAACTCTAATTTCAATGTAATGACAAGATTCCCCCCCCTTTCCCACAGCCAGCAAATTTTCTTTTAGGATATCCTAAAAATGTGGATGACAGATGTTTGGGAAGAGAAAATTACCACTTGGAAATTGTTTAAAATACATACTTATGACTCTGTTTCAACTTAATGCCAGTTATTTCTTTAAACTACATGCTTCCATTATTTTACTTTTATTTGACCTACCAGAAGTTAAACTTACGCTATATGATAAACTGTAGTCCAGGTAGGAAAATGCAAGTGAATTTCTTGTTGAATGAGAATGGATTTTATTTTGTCTTTGAGTTGTAGCATATTAATGAATATATTTAACTTAACTTTAATTTGGTTGTGTGTTCTAAATGCCACTTCTGGTAATTCCTAAATGTTATCATATGGCATAATAACATAATTAAGCATAGAGATGTTTTTGTTAATAAAAGTTTAAAGCAGTGGAGCAGTCATTCAATTCAAGAAGGTTAAAGGGTGTAGAGAAGGGAGTAAAATATGTCTTTTAATATGTTTTGGATTAAAATTAAAATTTTACAATTTTTCATATCTGTCTTTCTTCAGAAAAATATACATATAATATTTTCTTAAGATCACGTTTCATCATATGGTTGGTTCACTTCCACTATACACTCTACTTTTCTTAGAGCCCAGACATCAAATCTTAACAAGTGTACATAATACTGTAAAATACAATTAAAAGGACATTTATATTTATATGACAGCTTGAACTGACAACACTGTGTACATAAATCATCTTGAAGTGTTATTTCACATTGAAAAGAAGAGAAATACATTGATAAGCATAGAAGTTAAAAGCTTCTTTCTAGTTTTGTACTTTTATCTAGAATAAATAACCTAAGTCAGCAAATATGACCCTTTAGCAGCAGTTTTATTTCCTGCAATTATTTTATATCTTTGAAAAGTGCTGCATAGGATGTCTTTTGTGCTTCATATGGTTGGCTAAACTTGGTTGCCTAGGCAGACTGTTAATTTTTTTTCCCAAACCGGGTGGGGGGGAGTGAAAGAGAAAAAGCTCCTTATTTCATTGATGACATGAGAACAGCATGTTGTGAACAGCAATTATTAAAACATTTTTTATTAAAGTGGGGCATGGCAGCCATCAGCCAAAAAACGAACTTGCTGCTGACCAAGTGCTTTGGACCTTGCATGTATGTATGTACACATACATATTTCGTAAAATATGTATGTACACATACATATTTTAGGAAATAGTAAGTCTCACTATTTCTGATGAGCACTGTAAACATAATACATTTGGTTCCTCTAGTGTTTTTGTCATGGAATTCTATGTGCTTTAATACTTTTCTGAATGTATGCATTGCTGTTTTCAGTGTGTATTTAAACACTTTGCTGGTAAACATGTATTAATCCTTTATTATTGAAGAAATTCTGTTCCTACTTAGGGTAGGCACTTAAATACAAGTACAAAACTAGTATTTCAGCTTCTTTTCTCCCACTGAACTCATGTAGTAATAGCATTGATCCAAATATACGCTGTGATGTCAGTGTTCTCTCTGCAGGAGAGCTTCTCAAGTAAGCATGGCCAACTTACAGTGAGTTTAAGAAATTGCTTTATAAAAATATATCTATATAAAGAATCTCTTTCCATACAATTGTCCAGCTCCAGCCTGGTTTCCAGATATTTTGTATGTATTTTGTTTTTAAAAACTGGAAATGCCCGGAAAACAGAAGATTCAATGTGGCGACCCTGAGAGGAGCAGCCGAAAGAAGAAGAAATGCCTGGAATTTAATCTAGGACTGAAGCAAAGTGCCTTCTTCCTAGAATAAATCATTGGGTTTTAATTTAAGTATCTATTGATTCTGTTTCCTATCACATAATGATTTAATGGTTTTTAATGTTGGATGCATTTCTTGTCCATGTTTTTATTTTCAGCTGCTTTCTCCAGAAAAGAAAGATGAAAAGCTGTATTTCACCAAACATCAATTCCGATGCTTTTTAATAGATTAAGTTGCCTCTTTTATAGGTTTTGATAAATCACTGAATATATATTTACTTTTAGGCCTGGAAAAGTTCTTATCTGGGTTAGTCTGCATGAAAACAGCTCTATTACTTGGCCGCCACCTGCTGGACAAACGTGATTTAGAAATTGTGACAAGCCGTAGAACTCTTCAAGCATTAATTTAATATAATCTTCCACCAGGCAGCAAAAGGATGCCAGGTAAATCTGGAAGGTAATATGCAGCAGAGCAGCAAGGATTTCTAGTTTCAAAGAGTTTCAAATATTTGTGACAAAACTCTGTTTTCCTGCTAAATTAGAATACTGAAAGAAACTGCAACATGGTGGGAGGAAGCGAACAGTAGCTTGATGAGTCAGAGTTGCTTGCAAGCTCCAGCCGGTTTTACTTGGGAGACTTTGGGGGTTTTAAAGACAAGCCTAAAGTCAGTATAATGTAATGCACCACCTGGTCACAAACTAGACAATATCTATAGAAGATACTTTCTGGCATTTGGCTCTACAGTGGAGAAGATCAATTCCTTCTATTTAGCATTTGTAGTTTAATACTTTCTAATTCAGTGGCAAATGCCATTTTGGAAAGGTAATACTAAACTATTAGAATTACATATTTATGAAATGTTTTTTTAAAAATGCTTTCATGCACATATTCATATACTTCAAGAAAAATACAGACTAACTTTTAAAAGTTAGGATTGTTTTTCTCTGAAAGAGGTTTCTGACACAAATATATTCTTTAACTGACCTTATCCCCATTTCCCTCCAAAGCCTGATCCGTGATGTTGGAGGACAATTTTTTCCTTATCAGTCAAGAGTGGGAAGCCTGAGTGCCTTCTGGGAAAGTGTCCCCAAATAATAACATGCGTCCACATTCTTTCATACCATTTAAAAATAAGTGGCTCAGAACATTATTTCCTTTGCATAGTTCTTGGAGGGGATCACAGAAAGCTTGTATTAAATCCAGCCTGTAAAGATGTAACCTCTGAATCAGAATATTCCTGCACAGTTGGAAGTTGGAACATAAGGTAAAGACGTCAAAAGTCTTAAGATATCTTTTCCCAATCCAAAGACTATGCTGACAAGTCCAACACATCTATAAATCATGAAGTTGGAGAACATTAACTTTAAAATACAAGGACAGACCATTTTAATTGGCTTGGTTCCTGAATCTATCTTCATCCACAGTAGCTATTTCAGAAGACGTGTGCATTGAGATAGTTCCCATTTTTTGTTCCTTCTGAATTTTTCACAGGCTATTTTTTTTTTGCCTTCACAGACGGCAAAAATCTTAATTCCCATTTGAATTGTGCAGAATGTTTCTAGTAATTTACTATCAGATAACATAAAAACAATTCATAGACTAGTTAAATACTATGATGACTACAAGTGGCTGATTAAAAAGTTCATAGGCATTGATTAAATACCACTTAAATAGCATTAAATGACATTTGCAAAGTTTCTTAATTTCAATGGTGGTTATTAGCTCTGAGAACAGAAACAAAATCTAATTTATATTGGGAACTGCGATGCAACCTGTATATAGAGTCCCTCCCCTTTAATTTGTGGGTTTTATTTTGCTTAATGCCATTTGCTTTTCACCTATTCTCAGAAAGTGCCTCACATGTTAGAATATTCCCATTTAAAATCTATATCTTTTGACTAAATAATATAGATTTTAGTTTCAATTCTATGCCATTGATGCATTTCTTTATGTATAAAAATATAAGTGGCTATCCTTGAATACATAATGTAAATACATATGCATTTAACTCTTGTTATTACAATACACCTGTTGTAAATTGATATACTGGATAACATAAAACAGTTTTAAATGTCAATGGTTTCTGCAATTATCTGAATAAAACTATCAGGACATTAAATGGAGTAAAGTCATGGTTCTTTGCATTTTATTTTGAGGGCTGTTCTTAGTAGGATATCAGGAAAACACTGCAGAAGATAGTATTAATGTAGCATTCCCATCAAATTGGCAAAATGAGTCTGCTTCCTTCTGCAAGGTAGTATTTATATGATGCCTTTAAAACAAATGTTCTACATGCTTATGTACCAGGAACACACAATGCTATAATTCATAAATACAAACCAAGTTACAAAGCTCTGAAGTGAAAATAGACTATATAAAGCCAACAGATACATATTTTTTTAAACTAAAGCAGCCAAATACTTAAAACTCCTGGAAAAACCAGCATTTTACTGATAAGAAGACAGCAGTTCTGAGTAAGCTCCTGGGGGAAAATTCCATGAGCAAGGAGGTACTGCTTAAAAGGAATTCTCAAGTAGTCCATGCTTAAGAATAAAATGGCACATGGAAAAGGTCTTTTTAAAACTGACTTCTGCAGCCAAATAGACATGAATGAAGCCATTCCATTGGAACTGAGACCAAGGCATTAAAAACATTAAGACTGGTACCTCACATGAGCCTTGGAAATGAATGGTGAGCTGGAGAGAATCCACTAGTATATTCAAACCACTGTGCCAAGTTACTACAGCCGGGGATGTCAAAATAGACCTGGAAAAGGGAAGAGGATCCAGTTGAGAAGAAATTTATTTTACCTCTGGATGTAGAGGCAACCAGTTTATCTAACGTGACAGGTGAAAATTTTGCCCATCTTTTAAAGTATGAGGAGTGAGACAGATATTGACACTTTTGAAACATCCAGTGAAGTACTGCTGGAAAAAAATTATCCTTGCCTGTAGCAAAAGCATATCAGAAAGCTCAACAGATATCCCTCGGCAGTCCAAAGGACAGAAGACCCACCAAGAAAAGCTTCATTCAGACCCTGTTGACATTATTTTCATGGTAGACAAAGAGAGATCATCTTAAATAAATCCAGGTAAGCCTGGAAAGAATAGACCAAAATAGGTTTGTTAAATGTTCTCACAAGTTTAAATCATTGTTTGCATTGATAATGGCGATGGTTCTTAAAGACTAGACTGAAATATTTTCTCTGCAGAACATTGCAGTTTTTTGTCATAAACACTATTGATTTAGGAATCAGCTTTGCTGAATTCAACTGGACTCATCTCAGTAAATAATAAACAAAATTTATTTCCAGTCAAAGAATGGGATGCAGGGCAAAAGAGTCAAGGAAAAGATGTCTTTTTTGTGTGCAGGTCAGAAAGGCAGCAACAAGAAATTCAAGGGTTTTTTATGCTACCATCTGGAGTCTGCGTGTTAATCAGTAAGTCTTTTCAAGGACACAGAGGCTATGCTTATCAGGAGAACTTGCCAAATATCCATCTTGCTCTAATATTTAAAAGCATAAAACATGTACTTACAAACACCTGCAGCTTTTTATTCATTCATTTATTAATACAGTATATCCTTTCGTTGAGAAAAATATTATATGTATCTCAAGCATATAAAAGGTCATTTTTGGATATCTCGAGCATTGATGCCTCTTATATTAATGTAAAGATTAAAGTGACAATGAAATGCACATACGGTTGAAATGTAAATTCCTTTGAAAAGAAATTAAGAACTGCAGTGGAGTGCAGCTGACCCTTTAAATCTCAAGGCAGTCTGATGGGCCTAGACGGAGTCACTGACCCTTCAAGGCAAATTAAAAAAGGAGGGTCTATCAAGTTTGGGGTGGGAAGACTTTTGGGGATTTTTGATGAGAGAGTTGGCTGGAACCCTGGATGAGGAGGTGATCTCAGATAAGGTGGAAAATTAGTCATAGTTACAAGAGTGCCCCCCCAGTGAGGCACCACCTCCCCCCAGTGAGGCACCACCTTGCTGTGGTTGGGGGGCTTGTGTACTCTGAAGAAGATGTGAGCTCTGCCAGACGTTCAACCATACTGGACAGGTCTCATCAGAGGAGCCAGACGAAGAGTGTCTCCCACCTATAAAAATATGAGAAGTAA
>JANHZU010009762.1:119160-132045 GCA_032468055.1 Acrochordus granulatus | reverse complement strand
ACCTCTGGCAGAGCTCTCATCTTCTTCAGAGTACACAAGCCCCCCAACCACAGCAAGGTGGTGCCTCACTGGGGGGGGGTCACATATACACATGCCAAAAATCATGTTCAGTTTCTGAAATCTTAGAATATTCAGGAAGAACTGAAGAATATTCCTGCCTGACATACCCACCTCTTCACGGAACAGTCTGCGCTGAATTGGGTCAACTCTCCCCAAAGATGGATGGCGACTTCAGTCACATAACTCTTAACCCAAGTTATAGCTGAGAATTCTGGGTGCAAAAGTTTACCCCTATGGAGAATGCCTGGATCAGGAAGGCTGAACTAGGCAGATTGAAGATCTACATCAGCATATAACTTCTTATATGCTCTATTTGCCCATCCTGATATTGGCCCACAATATTAAGCAAAAAATCTCTTAAAAAACCTCTGTTCATATCTTTGTAAATCTGTATGAATTCTAGCTAGAATTCAAAAGTTTAATTTTTGAATTATTTTAATTTAAAATGATATATTTACTAACATTGTCTTAAAGTTGAAATATTGAAAAGAGCAACTCTCTGACCTGTTATACAGTACTACTTATTACTTATTCAGTTTGGTACTGAAAATTAGTTGTGTTGGCTTCAAAGATATTAAACAGAAAGGGCCATCAAAGGAACATCCATTGTTCAAAGTTACACATAATATTTGTTCTCTAAGTATGTATGTCTTTTGAAATCTTGATAAAGTTTTGCAGAATGGATGCAGCTTGCAGATACATTAACAATGGAAGGTCACTTTGTAAATCATCCCTGCCTAGCTGATCTTACCTAATATTATTCTAGAAAAACTATTCAGTAACAATAAATGATATCAGAATGTTTCATTAAGCTGAACATACCATGCATGTGCTCTTTAAGTCCCATGGGACAGAGGCTAGATGCAAGAGCCGATGCTGGGCTGTTATCCACAGCTGTCACTTTGGGTCTTCTCTTACACTCAAATACAACCAGATCTTTGCATTGCTTATGACAGTTCATTCCACAGTCTTCAAGCAAATAAAAACAAAGTCAGCTTACTATCTTAGTGGCAAAAAGTAAAAACAAATTTATTAACGTATTAATTTTTCTTTTATTCCCAACTCCTTTTCTACTTCTTTCTGAATTTTCCAACAGTCCAAAGAAATGCTACACCAGAATGAATGTAACTCAGGCCTATGTAGGGTTTACCAGAGACAAGCCCCAAAGTGGCTTAATCTTACTACTGTATATAGCAACGTCACCTACTTTCCTTTGTTTCATATGTTATATACTACATTCATATTTTTAATGCAGTTAAAGTATACTTTTAAACATTCAAAATATAGAACAGTATTACATGGCATTGCTACTGAACTAAAAGCCAAATTACACCTTTCAATAAAATCACTTGCCAGTTAATGACTTAAAATGAACATGAACTGAAGTAAAATCTCTGCATATTTCCCCAAAATTGGTTTTTCATAGATTTTGCAGTTACCCAGGAAACGAAGAAAGCAATAGAGGAATATAGATAAAGAAAGGAGTTTTTTTGTTTCTAGGCTGCTTATGCTAAAGATCTTATTCAAGAGAAAAAAGAGGTACATAATGCACAATGTCAAAAATGATTTAAGTAAAACAAAAAGTTGGTTACCTTTGCACCTATATCCTTGTTTAATTACACCCCAAAGCTAAAAAGGTAAGGAAAAACATAGTATAATATTGAATTCAAACTAAATCATAGGTTTACATTTTTTATTCTATTTCAAATTTTAATTTTACAAAATTATCAAAAATATAAGACATATGGCTATTCCTATTTCAAAAACACCATTTTTCCTCAAAAATGCCATGCAGAAAAACCAATGAGGGAGCCTTTTCCTCCCAAAATAATTTTAAAAATCTTCCAAAAATAGTCAGATAAATACAATTTAGAATACTTTAAATATGTATTTATCTTAGTTACTTATCAAGCATTCTCTACAATTTTCATAGAATTTGGAGTATTTTAAAATAATTGCATCTTTATTTCAATTTGTAAACTGCATTTAAAACGGCCAAGAGAAGATGTGAGAATTTCAACTAAATTTATATAGTTTTAAGAACAGTTAGTTACTGGTCTGTAGATCGTGATCTAAATACTGAGTTTTTTCCTGACTCATATCACAACTACTTTCATTGCAAGGAATTCCAAAATATTATTTTACCGAGGTCTCAACATTAAGAACTGATAAAAGGGCCCAGAGGTTAAAAGTAGTAGAAGTGGATAGCCTTCAGTGCCTTTGTATTAATGCTCAGGGTATGGTAAATAACCAAAGGGAGCTGACCTTGTAGTACAGAATAAAATATATGATTTAACAGGCAGAGTGGAGATCATTTGAAAAGATTTTCAGAAATTGGAGTACAGCAATTGAAGGATACACTTTGTTCTCAAGCAACAGAAAGGAAATAGGAGTTACATTATATGAAAATTACACTGCATGCATTTCTTGCTTAGAAGTCCAAATGAATGAATTTGATAATGCTGTAGAAGGCATCTGGATTTAAAAATTAGTGGGGGAACAAATAAAAACAACACAGCTAATGCGATATACTTTCCCATCCAACAAGGATGAAGCTGTCCAGAAGCAAATAGCAAATATTTGAAAGTGAAGTTGTAGTGAGGGAGAACTTTAATTATCTGACATTGTTAGAAGAAAATTCCAGATGTGTCTTTATGGATGCAAGTTTCTAAAGTACAATATCTCAAAAATATAATTACAAACAACTCCAGTAAGAAAGAAAAATGGAGCACTGGGAAAGAAACCAATATAGCTAACAAAAAAATTAAAGATCAATCAGGGGAAAAAGGATACATATAGAAAATGGAAGCAGGGCCAATCACAAAGGAAACATACAAACAGAGAATTGTAGAATTGGTGTCAGGAAAGTGAACATTCAAAATGCACTGAAGCTAGTAAAGAATGCTAATAACAAAAAGCGCTTTTTTAGATATGTACAAAAGAAAACAAAAGATCAACACAAAATTATAAAATGAAACATAGAGCTCCTGAAGTCCTACTTTGGTTCAGTATTCTTGTTCTACTAAGAAATAAGGATAATATGAAGAACTAGACCTTGTGGCTGACAGAAACAAGATTAGGAGTATTGCTTTATTCTGAATAATTTAAATGTTTAGGATAAAATGAGCCACATCCTAGGATACTGAAGTAATATTTATGCATTACCTTTGAGGTACTCTGGAAGAACAATGAAGGACTAGTGACTGAAAAAGAGAAAAATCTGATCTCATCTATAAAAAGCAGGGTCAAGGGAGAGGACGATCCAGGAGACTATAGACCAATTACTCTGATTTCAATATCTTGGAAGATTTTAGAGAATCCTAAAAGTGTCAATCCACAAAACATTTTGAAAAAAATGCAGTGATTATCAGAAGTCATTATGGATTTCTTAAGAACAAATCTAGCCAGATTAACCCCATTATTTTTTGATTGAGTAACTTCCATCATAAATTGGGGAAATACTGTAAACATAATATATCTTGTCTTCCTCAAATAATTTGTCAAAGTAGCCATAATAAGATGATTGGCAAATTATATAAATATGGGATCAATGCATTACAAATTAAATAGCTTGAAAATCATATTCAAAGAGCATTCACTAAAGGTTCATCACCAAACCGAAGAGAGGTATTAAATGGGGTGCCACAACTATCAATTTATAATCTATTTTTTCATTACTGTTTTGGATGAAGTGAATTGGAAAAAAATTGCAGAATAATAAAAATTAGAAGGGATAATAGGTAATACCCCACCAGAAAAAAAAATTAATAATCAACTAGGGTAGACAAATGCACTGTTAAGTAACATAATGAAATTTAACAAATATGATTGCAAAGTTCTTCACTTTGAAAACTAAAATCAAGTGCGCAGTTACAATTTGGGAGATTAGAGGATATCTGATTAAGCAATTATACTTTCAAAACAGGTTTCAAAATAGTAATTGTTTGCAAAGTGAATGATGTAGTTACAAAGAAGGCAAATGATATTTTAGACTGCATCAAAAAGTAGAATTTCCAAATCATAAGAATAATTCCATTTTACTCTGCTTTGTTCAATACTACCACACAAGTATTGTGTCCAATTCTGGGCACCACTCTTTTAACAAGGATTCAAAGAAATGGAAACAGGTTCAAAGATGGACACAAAGATCATCAGAGGACTAGAAACTAAAACATATGAAGAGAGATTAAAGGAGGTGGAGGATGTTTAGCTTTGAGAAAACATTATTTTTGAGAGAGGGGGATATGATAGCACTCTTCAAATACCTGAAAAGATATCACATCAAAGATAGTCATATTTTTCCTGTCTCATTCCAAAGTGCAGGACATGAAGTAATAGATTTAAGTTAAAGGAAGGCAGAATACTGACTGCTAGTATAACCCTTGAACAGTAACAGCGGTTCCATGGTGCTGGAACAAATTAACCAGAGTGATGGTGGTTTCTCCTTCCCTAGATGTGTTGAAGTGGAGGTTAGGTAGTCACTGGTTACTTTAATTTGGATCCTATGCACAGCAAAAATTAATCTTGATGGCTTAAATAGCTTCTATGAAATATTATAATCAGGGACAGTTAAATCTTCTTATTTAATCTTATTAAATATCTTAAAACAGATATTTCAATAAGCAAACATATTTTCAAAGTTTTAAGACATGTGATGCAGTGATTTTATAGAAGGTGAGCAGGACTAGTTAGTCCTTCAAAAGACATCCAATGGCATGCTACTGAATTCCATGATGCCCCTACTGAATCAGAGTATTGGTTAATCTGGTGTTGCAGCAGCAATTTTTCAGGACTACATATAGAGGACTCAGAGCTCTACAGCTGAAACTGAAAATCTCTGAAATTTGATCTAAAAATCTTACTCATGCAAAGTGTGCACCTAATAGTGAGGGTATGGCTCCTTCCTATTCTGGCATTTAACAATAATTAAAGTATTAAAGGCACAAAAATGAAGTGAATTCCACCATAGTAACAGAAAACCAGAGTTAGTATTGCAAACAAACATTTCCTGATAACAATTTATTACAACCATTATGAGATATAATTTATATACCCCCTACCCTCAAACTTACAAATCCAGCACAGTTGTCACAGAATGTTGGCTTTAGGTAAGTGGTCTCCTGAAAATTGTGGGCAAAGCCAAGGCCTAATTTAGAATAGATTGAACTGGCTCTCATGAAGTAGGCTGTTATTTCATCCCTGCTAATCAGACCTTCTCTGAAAACAAGCAGAAAAAAAAGGGTCAACTGAGGCTTACTACTGCTAAAGTAGAAAGAGTTAACCCCTCTATTTCAATTCAACCACACATCTGCCAGCTCATGAATATAAAAGCACTAATTCATTTTCCCGACAAAGAATATCTAGAAGTGTATGAAACACACACCACCCTAAAGGATCCTGGATCAATGAGATCACAAGGGCTCCTTCAGAGTTCTTCAAAACCAGTTTGAGAAACAATCAATCTGAACTTGCTCTACAATTATTAAAACAAAGAAGCAGGCTAGGGAATAATTACCAGCACTGTACTTTTAAATTGCCCCTTATGATTTCTAAATCTATTTGGGACAATGAACAAGCTTAAAGGAGGAGGAAAAATGCATAGTAGGCATTCTTTAAATACAAAAACATGTATAACCTCTTGCTCTAAGATAAATTATTTGAAGCCAAGCAAAATAAACAAGCTTTTATTTTATAATAAATAACATATACAGTATATATGTTATCAAACAATTACACAACAAAATAGTAGATAAAGCTTGTCAACTAGTCAGAAGCTCAAGGATCCCATCTTCAGTGAAAACCAAACCAAGGTCCCACAATGGCATGAATAAGGAGGCAATATAAGAATGTACAGCACTATAATGCAGCACACAAGTTCAACACTTTTTGTTTGAATAAAGTTACACAGGAATATTATTTATAAATAAATACCTGTCCTTATCCATTATGCAAAATGAGAAAGGAAAGCTTGCAGCAATCTTCTCAAATTCTTCTTGAGAAATATATCCATCCTGATCATGGTCATAATTTTTAAAAACAGACTGCATGAAGTAATAAGAAAAACTGAAGTTGAAATAAATCAAATATCACTTATACTTCCTGAATTGACTGAGAAACTGGATACCATTGCCTATACTGCTCCTTCCAATTCTGTGAAACAGCATTTAATATACAAATAGCATACAGATTTGTGATGTTTTACAGTGGTTTAATTTTAAAATACTTTTTAGAACAGGATCCTATTAAGCTTCTACACTCATATAGGACAGTATATTAGCCCTCTGCAGAAGGCTACACACAAACATACAACAAGCAGCTCAGTCAAGTACTTATTTAAATATGTCATTTGGATTATTCAACTTGACTAAGAATTTAGTTGCAACATCACACTGCACAAATACCTCTTTTTCTGCAATGCTATTCCTTCTTTCCCATCAATTGTTAAAAATGCTATTATTTTCAAGTTACATTTTTCAAAGTTTTGTAGCCAGGTCTGAGATTTGCAATTGTGTATAAAAAAGAGTATTAATTTAGTTATTCTACAGTTCATTTCCCTGGGTTTGTTTCATAAGAAGCTATCAGAAAAGAACCTTACATCATGAGTTGAGACTAGGGCTAAATTAGATAGCAAACAGCAGCTTATCATGCAGCTTAATGTCTAGATTTTACATAATGATCTTATGTGTATAGGGAGGGTGGTATAGGGTAGCAGATAAACATATACTGTATTTCTTCCCACCCTCTTTGAAAAAGTGCTTTCATAGGGGTTTCAAAACAAAGGACTAGAAGAACATAAAAGTAAAAGTAAAGGATATTTATAAGATCCAGAAGCACAGCATTTAGTATAACATCGTTATCTTCTAGTAGTATCCTAACAGAAATGGGAATTCTGCAACAAATGCCTTAACTACCATAACAAATATGCCATGAATCAGGACTCAGAAATATTTGATTATAAAATATTTATAATATATAACACAGCATACTCACATCTACCATTCTTTGAACATGCTTACTAATTATCTTTGGATCAGGTTTGGGGGCAATTCCAGATGCCCAATCTGCCACAACTGGTGGTTTACAAGGTGTCAAAGGCTAAAAAAGTAAAAGATTTTTTGCATATTTATTGAGAAAAGCACTGATAAATGTTTAAAAGCATTATAATATTACTACAGGACTACTAAGCATTTCTAAATGATACTGCCAGATAATTTGGGTAACTCAATTTATATAATATTTTTCTCTTCTGTGCTTTATGTGGAGTTGCTGGGAATTGGATAGGACATAAATTTTAATTAATTAATCAATCAATTTTCATATTATCGAAACTATATTTTTATAAATACTCCAAGTCTGGGAATCTCAGTCTAGTACTTCTTGTGAAGCAGATTGTCTTTGAAAAGGGCAAAAATAGAATCATCAACTAGTGGATCATAATCTTTTTTTTTAACCATTTGTGAAGGCTATATACTAGGGGAGTGACTGCCCTTCATTTTTTAAAAATTGTTTCTGAAGGGTCCTAGAACTAATATTGCCAAAAATGGTGGAATTTCTGGGGGAAGAAACACCCAAAAGCAAATTGGGAGACTATCCAATCCAGTGATACAACCCAGCCACTGAGGTTAACCAGTGTAGCCCTAGTGCCAGTCCCAAGCCCAGATAAATGGGGAAGGTTGCATCAGGATAGGCTTCAAGCGTAAAACCTATGCTGACTTAATATGCAAATAAACAAACAGATTTCCACACTGGATCGGTTGAGGTCCAGGTTGCCAACAACCGCCAGCAGTACTGTTAACCAACAAGGTACCACTGGAAAGTGCGCTACTGTTGGACGAGGAGAAGGAGATGGGATAGGCGTGCCCAGAGAAAGCAGGAGAGATAAAGTGTAGAAGTGTGGAAGTGAGAATAGGAACCTTAAATATTGGTAATATGACAGGTAAAGGAAGAGAACTGGCTGATATGATGGAGCGGAGAAAGGTAGATATACTGTGTGTCCAAGAGACTAAATGGAAAGGCAGTAAGGCGAGGAACATTGGAGGTGGGTTCAAGCTGCTCTACCGTGGCATGGATAGAAAGAGAAATGGCATAGGAATAATCTTAAAGGAAGAGCTTAGCAAAACGTATTAAAGTGAAGAGAGTGACCGATAGAATCATGAGTGTGAAACTGGAAACTGAAGGGGTGGTGATAAATGTCATCAATGCATATGCCCTGCAAGTTGGGTGTGAGACTGATGAGAAAGAAGAATTTTGGAGGAAGTTGGACGAAGTGGTGGTATGCATACCCAGAGAAGAGAGAGTAGGGATTGGAGCAGACTTCAATGGACATGTTAGTGAAGGGAACGCTGGTGATAAGGAGGTGATGGGTATGTATGGTATCAGGGAGAGAAATGCAGAAGGGCAGATGGTGGTAGATTTCGCAAAAAGAATGGAAATGGCAGTGGCAAACACATATTTTAAGAAGGATGAGCACAGGGTGACATCTAAGAGTGGAGGAAGGTGCACACAGATGGATTACATACATTCTATGCAGGAGATGCAGTCTGAAAGGGATCAGTGACTGTAAGGTGGTGGCAGGAGAGTGTGTGATTAGACAACACAGAATGGTGGTCTGCAAGGTAAAGGTAGAGAGGAGAAGGAAGAGAGTGAGGACTGTACCAAAAATCAGACGGTGGAAACTGCAAGAGAAAGAATTTTGTGTGAGATTTAGGAAGAAGGTGAGTCAGATCCTGAGCATCAATACGGAGGTGTGGGATGATTGGGCAGCTATTGCCAAAGCGGTGAGGGAGACAGGAAGGTACTTGGTATGACATGTGGAAAGAGTAAGGGGGTCAAAGAGACTTGGTGGTGGAATGAAGAAGTTCAGACAGAGGAATAGAGCGGAGAGGGATCTGCTGCAAGTTAGGGTAGTAAAAGATGCAGGTGGAAATGTGCTGACAAACTGTGAGTGTTTCAGGTTGGTGAAAGGACCACTTTGAGGAACTGATGAATGTAGAAAATGAGAGAGAGGAGGTTAGATGAGGCAGACATAGTGCAGCGGGACGTATGGGACATTAATAAGGACGAGGTGAGGTGGGCTATGAAGAGGATAACAAATGGAAAGGCCGTTGGCCCAGACAATACACTAGTAGAGACCCAGAACTGTTTAGGGGAGATGGCAGGGGAGTTGCTCAGCAGATGGTTTAACAAGATTCTGGAAAGCGAGAAAGTGCCTGAGGAGTGGAGAAGAAGTGTACTTGTCCTGATTGTTAAGAACAAGGGGGATGCACAGAGCTGCAGCAACTATAGAGGCATAAAGTTGATGAACCACACCATGAAGCTGTGGGAAAGAGGAGTAGAAGGTAGGCTGAGAGGAGAGGTGATGATCAGTGAACAGCAATATGGTTTTATGCCAAGAAAGAATACTACCGATGCAATGTTTGTACTAAGAGTGCTGCAGGAGAAGTAGAGAGTGCTGCACTGTGTGTTTGTGGATTTGGAGAAAGCATATGATAGAGTGCCAAGAGAGGAACTGTGGTCCTGTATGAGGAGGTCTGGAGTAGCAGAAAAATATGTGAAGTTGGTACAGGATATGTATGAAGGCAGTGTGACAGCAGTGAGGTGTGCAGTGGGAATGACAGACTGGTTCAAAGCTAAGGTGGGTTTGCATCAAGAATTGGCCCTCATCCCCTTCCTGTTTGCAATGGGGATGGACAGGTTGAGGGACGAGGTCAGACAGGAGTCTCCATGGAATATGATGTTTGCAGATGACATTGTGATCTGCAGTGAAAGTAGGGAGTGCACTGAGATGAACCTGGAGAAATGGAGGTACACACTGGAAAGGAGGGGAATGAAAATCAGTAGGAGTAAGTTTCTGGCAGAAAGAAAGAAGATGGTTTTTGAGGTTCTGGGTTTTATTGGGTGTTTTTGTTGTGAGCTGCCTAGAATTGTGTTTTAAGATGGACGGTCATTTGGATCAAGTCAGGTCAGGTCAGGTCAAATCAATAATAGCTGCAGATAGCATCATCCCGAGCAAACATCATTTTCACCTCCTTCTGCCAGAAACTTATGACATGGACGAACAATTTGATGTCTGTAATTTTGTATTCCTTCTCTTTCAGTTCCTTTGAAGCATGAGTTCTCAGTAAGGAGGGGAATTTTTGTGGGAAGGGAACATGCTTGCTTTGTAATAAACCCAATAAAAATAAAAAGCCCTGTTTGGCAAAACCATCCTGCTTCTCCAATCCTTTAAGGCAGAGTTTCTCAGCCAAGGCAATGTTAAGATGTATGGACTTCAACTCCCAGAATTCCCCAGCCAGCAATATTTTGGGAATTGAAGTCCACATATCTTAAAGTTACCAAAGTTGAGAAATACTGCAGTAATGAAATGAAATAAAAGAGCTTATTACAGTGAGAGACCAAAGGATGATGTAATAACAAAGAAAGAAAAGAGAATATATTTTGACCATTCATTGGAAGTAATCATTTTGAAAATAAGTCCTTCTTGTGTCTGATCCCAACAGCCAAAAATCTGGCTTATGCCAGAATCACATTAAGCCTCAAATAAGTTAGAAGAAAATTTGTATATACAGTACCTGGTTTTAACCACCTGGATGAAAAATCAATAAAAGGGATATAAACATTTATCACAGGTTAGATTACAGTCCACAAACGAAAAGTATTGCTGAACCAACTGTACAGTTGAATCCTCACAAGCCCAGACTCTTGGTTTAGCCCAGAATCTGGCTATCAGGAGCTGTGATGGAAAGCCATTTAATTTAATATTATCTGATAAGATGAGATGAAGAACTCTAACTTGAGTTAAATATGAGGCCATAGGCCAATTATTTTGAGAATAGATGCCTAAATAAATTAGAGAACAATTTAGCTTTATTCATTAAGTCTTGCACACTTTTAACCCATGAAAAAAGTGGCTGATAAGAAGTAAAAATAAAGTGAATTCCAGACTACTGCTATTGATAATACATATTCTCACCAGACAGTGTTGCTAATTGTCTCCTGGAGAGGATTGAAGCACCGGTTTAGCCTCAGTCTTGCATGCAGAAATACTACAATTAATTTCTGGTTTCTCCTTGTTCACCTGTGGAAATCTCCAGCTGGAAACCGTAGAGACCATCTGCCATCAGTGGCATTGCTGATGTATCCCCTCTGTGAAGAAAGTCTGCTGTCAGCTGAAAATGAAGGGTGGGAGTACGTGGGAGGAAATGCACTTGAGGCCAAAACTGGAAAGTATCAACTTGAACGACATTGATCAAGATTACAAGTTACAATGGCCCTGAAAAAGTGACTTATGGCTGATCTTATGACCATTGTGGCATCCCCACAATCATGCCATCAAAATTTGGGCAGTTGGCACCTGGCATGTATTTATGATAGCTGCAGCATCTCATGGTCACGTGATGGCCATTTGCAACCTTCCCAGCTGTCATCTGACAAGCAAAGTCAATGGGTGAAACTAGATTTGCTTAATGACCATGTGATCATTTAACAACTGCAGTGATTTGCTGAACCACCATGGCAAAAAAGCCATAAAATTGGGCACAGCTCACTTAACAACTGCCTTGCTTAGCAGTGGAAATTCTGGTCCTAATCGTGATTTTATGTTGAGGACTTCCTGCAGCTATCAGCATTATCAGCGTAGACAACTCTGAACTTGGTGGACCTGGATCTGCCTTGCCATAACGCAGCTGATGAGAGTTTGCAAATAGAAGCTGCTTTCAAACAAAATAGGAGGAGAGAGGATTATCAGACATGTTGGCCATATTATTTTATAAAAACAAGAAGAGCAGGATCAAAAAAATCATGAGCAACACTCCAATTTATGAAAATGTTAATGCCAACAAAATATATCCAACCACCCTGACAGAAATAAGTAAACATCCGGGCTTTGATGATGGGTCTAAGTCTTATTCTCCTTTCCATGCCTCTTGACCATGTCTGGAAAGATCCTCTAGTGGACACTCCTGGAAAGAGAGGGTGAATTTCCATTTTTTTTTGCAGAGCTGTAGGTCCAGGCCTGGAGGAGTGAAGCTCTGGGATGGGTGGGGGAAACAGGATCGAGCTGTTTCATTATCCAAGTGCCTCAGTGGAAATCAATGTGTACTGAGTGCAGGGAAGTACAGACGTAAGCAATGGTGCTGCCTGCCCAGTACCGCCAGCGTAAAAAATCAGAAAGCCAAAATAAGCCCAAGATTATCCTTTAAGAGCTTGCAAAACCAGCATGTGTTTTGCAAGGCTAAACATGGCTGGCTAGGGAATTCTGGGAGTTGAGGTCCACACATCTCAAAGTGCCCAAGATTGAGAAAAACTGTTTTAAACTTTTTTTAAGGGACAGGGGACAAAGATGCTGTCATATTTCCAGGAATTTATCCATGAGCAAAGCAGGAAGTTGAATTAATGTCTTTGGAATGCAGCAGATTCTGCACTTAATGGATGCTTTATTTTTTTTAATTCTGGTTAGACTCTTCCATTTAGTGGTCCAATTTATGGTGGCCTAAAAGATGGGATGACCACATTAGTCACTGGAAATATTTTGAAGTCCTGCAAAAGGTGAGTCATCCAAGTGGGGGAGAAAAGGATTGTATGGGAACGCAACCAAGTTTAAAAAACAGGCATCTGGACTGGATTTTTCTCAAGTCGAAGACGTTTCGCTTTTAATCCAAAAGGCTTTGCCAATTCTGTAATTGAACTGGTAAGAGAGCTGGATATACTCTTCTAGGAAGGAGGAGTTGAAACTAAGTTCAATTGGTCAAAGTGACCATGAATAGCCTGAAGGTTTCGGGTCGTTAGAGGTACTTAGAGGTACTTAGTCAGCTGGAGTATGAGTCA
>JANHZU010009762.1:84602-97153 GCA_032468055.1 Acrochordus granulatus | reverse complement strand
TGCGATGCAATTACCCTGGACGAGTGAGAGTCTTCACAGACATAACAAATTTTTGTACGAATTGTCTTTCCTTTTATCCTAACTACAACCTTAAGTTGATCTGAGAGAAAGTGATTAGCCCAGAGGTTTACAATGAGTTTTTGTGAGTAAGGATGGACTGAAGTCTGGATTTTCCCAATTCCAATATTTGGTGTATGTAATAGTTACACCAATTTGGCAGCTATCATGCCAAATATCTATACAATTTAAGGAAGACAGTCAGCCATCAATCATAGAGGTAGCTGGGATACTGAGTGCAGAGGAGAGGAGCTCACAAACTCTACAGAGTTATTTATTACACTGTTTTTGGTGGGAACCAAGTCAATGTTTTTGTTGATGTGTGCTTCTGAGTGGAAAATTTGCACACAAAGAACAAGCAAATTGTAGACACATGCTTAGAAATTCTAGAAGGTTTTGCATGGCTAATTATAGAGAGAGCAAAAATATCCAAGATAATACACATTAGCCTTTGTTCTAAAATGCTGGGAACTTAGTTTGATGTATGTGCATCTGTATGTGTGTTCACAAGAGTAAATTTACCTTTTTAATTACCATCTCCTGCCCATATTTTATAAGGATCAAACAAGTTTCTCCTAGAATCTAAGAACATTTCTAGAGCACCTTGAAAAGCTTCTCAGTTATGCATCCATTAATAAAAGCATGATGAAAGCAGCTTTTAAGCCGCTTCCTTTTCCCCATTTCTTACCTTATTCATATTGGGGGGAAAAACTGAAGAACTTAGTGGTAAGTACTGCCCAGGAATGTCTCCAGGGAGTTCAAGGGTTCAAAATGGCAGGCACATCTGTTTTATCAAATATTGTTTAGCAATATTGCACACATAAAAGGACTGGGACTTTGATCACTCCAGTTGCTCCTGCTGTTTTAATACTGTTGATATCCCTGATGCTGCCTCAATATTTCTATTTTCACATAGGATTTGTGGGTACGTTTCTTATCCAGATTCCTTCCTGCCTTCCTTTTTCCAGAGAAATAAAAATCTTAATTCCCTAAAAAAATAATAAAAATTAGACATGAGCAGACCTAACAGACTCACCTTACAAAATAGTCTATGCATCGCTACAATAAAGAACAGAAAATCTGATTATGTTTGTGTATGTTTATTTTGTTACTGTTAATTGACAGATGAATTGCAGAGACCACCTGGTTAGAAAAAAAGACAATCCTAGAAATTTTGTCTTCCACTCTATAGATTTTTTCATTAAGCAGCTCATTTCAAGCCAAACGTGCTTCCTGAGCCCAATCTCTATTTACACTGATACCCACATATAAAAGGATACACTTAAATAGTATTTCTAAACCCTAGCAATTCTAAAATGTGTGGATTTCAACTTCCAGAACTCCTTGCTTTAATCCTCCCCACACCCCAGGACTTACTTGCCCTGTCTCTGTACTCCTTCCTTCAAGATTATGGCACATTTTACTGACTCCTCTACAACCCTCTTTAATTATCTTTTCTTTACAAATTTCAGCAGACTGATATCATATTGAAGCAGTAGGATTCATCTCCTTAACAAGCTTTTAGCAACCCTTAAACCCACTCTTTGAGTCATCTATCTGAATCTGCATGTATGAGTGCAACCTGCTCAAGGCTGTCCTTGCAACAATCATTCCCGTAAGAATTAACATTTGAACTAAACAACATCGTGGGCACCCAATCACTGAGTAACCACAATCACGTTAATCATGGGTAATTATGTTGTATGAACTCAGTGCTCATAATTCAACTGGCATCGTGTATCCCAGAAAATAAAAATTCTTTAATGAAAGGTTTCAAAAACTGATACACAGCAACAATTGTATCTAGATTCCATAAAGAACATCTACATTTTAAACACCTGTAAACATCGAAGAAGTCGCTTATCCAGTCGTATTTCTCTATTAAATGTTGAGGTGCCATTTGCATTTATGCAAGTGCAGGCTTCTCCCTTAGAGTAGCTCTCAAAATAATATTCAGAACCATTAAACCTCTCCTAGAACAAGGAGTATAGAACTTTTCTAGAGTAATTTAGCACAACAGGGCAGGCTTGTTCAGTGGGTGCTTGTCTTCCCAGATGTGTTGAGCAACAGCCGTTATTGCTTCCGGCCAAGATTGCCGTACGAGCCAACGCACTCCCCTTAAGCAGATGAAGCGGGGCAAGAGGAGGCTTTCGTCCTGCTTCCTTTTTTCTTTTAAATGACGGTACTAAAAAGTCTACCGCGTTCAGCACGCTCAATACCAGCCGTTCAAAAACACTACGAGCAGGGAAAGGCGCATCTTTCCGCGCCGCGGACGGCTGTTTGCCGCGGATCGGAGTTCCCGTCGGCTGCCGCCCTCCGTCTGGTTGAGTAAGGGACGCCCATTCCCAAAACCACCACGCGACACGAGGGCGAAGGAACTGCGCTGTCCGGGGGACGGAGGGAGCGGGGAAACTTACGGCTGGCCGCCTCGCCGGCTCCGGCTCCTTTCGCCTCAGCCTTGTTGGGTCTGCCGCGGAACCACGAAGAGCACAGCACGTGTGAAGCCGGGATGGACCTGCCGGGGCATTCCCGCCTCCCGTCGTCCGCACCGCTCGAGAGCCGCCGCCGCGCCAGGAAAGCCGAGTTCGTAAGCCAGACCGCCAAGGAGGCGGAACCGACGAAAACTTTGCAGGCCCGAGGAAGTCGCAGAGCGGTTCGAGCCGGGCGGGCGCCTCAGGCTCTCCCCGTGCGCGCCTCTCTCCGAGCGGCTCGGGGCGGAAGCGCCTGACACGTGTAGCCGCGGCCGCCTCAGCCTGCCTGAGCGCCTCTCCTCCACCTGGAGCCGCTCCGGGAGGCCGCCTCGCAGCCGGTTCTCAAGGCCACTCCTGGGAAGTGAAGCACAGTCGCTCGTGGGAAAGACGTACTGCGGGCACGCCGGCTTTCCCTGTCACGCGCTCTGAAGCGCAAGCAGCACCGAACAGCGTGGCGGGTCTTAAGCACCGCTCAGCGCTCGCGTAACGCGATCCGGGGGTTGCCAGGGCCTGGGCCCAGCGATGCCTGTTTGTTCTCAGCACCTGTCCGTTCAGTTTCGTGTTAATGTATGACCGTATGTTTTCGCTACTTTCAGTGACCCCAAGTAAATAGGTTGCAGTAACCTTATGAAGAGTTTCATTAGGCTCATTAGATCTTTTAAAATTTAATCCTAACTCCTTCGGGTGAGATTAACGCGGGGGCAAATGGTGCAGCAAAAAATTCTGAGTGGATTTGAGCAACATGGGAAAAAGAACTGGCATGCCATGGGTCTGTGATCCCATCAAATGTGCTAAAACATTTTTATGAAAAGAATCTAAGGGAGATTTCCTGCTCACCTTTAATTTGCAGCCCTTGAATCACTTGAGTGGGACCCCCAAACAACCAAAAAACAACCATTGCTCCATCTTCACTATTTGTCGGGGAAGAGCTGAATAAGAATCTGGATTCTCTCCTTGTTTCTCATTGTGTATCTCCAAAATAACTTGTTAGTTCACCTGCTGACCTCAAGGGAAATAAAAATAAGCTTAAAAATAAGATGCAAAATCAGAACACAAACAGGCTCCCATGGGAAAATGCAATTGGCAAAGCAAGCTGTTATCTCGTTATCTGAGCAGCTGTCAGCAATAAAATGTGATTTGGAATTCCTGAAAAAAGGCTTTGAAGCTTTTGCCAAAACATACGGATGCCACAGTAGGCATCTAGTACTTCCATTAAGGCTTATGCGGAAGCTTTGGCTAAGCCACCTATTCCAGACGTATGCTCTGAGGAAGGGCAAGTTGTTAATGTAAAATTGACAGAAGTGCCTTTACAGTCTAATGACTGTATTAATCAATCCTTGGTCTTTGACAAGGCAAAGAGTGGGGGTTTCATACATAGATTCAGAATTAGAAAGCAATCACCACTCCCAGTCTTAACTATAACTCCCTTCTGGTTATCAATAAGAAGAGAAATGGTCTGTACCCGGATGCTGGAAAGTTACAACTCACAGGTAGGAATTAGATGGAATGAAAGTAGTGCAAAAGCAATTACTAAATGACTGACAGCATCAAAAGCCTTAGAAATTCATGCACACCTGCTCGATGGCAAGTCTCAAAAACCATGCTTAGTTTCATATGACCTGTTAATTTTTAATCTAAAAACTGCTTTTTTCAAAGAAACAAAACAGCACTCCAACAACTGGGGGGTAAAACATAAAAACCGTGCACAGGATTGTGCATAACTGAAACTATTATTTCATATGTATAGAAAGATTAAACATTTTTAATAAAGAGAATATTTATTAAATATTTATATGTTCAGAGAGCATCAGGGTCCTTGATGATCTCTGAACTTGGTTGTTTGCTTGCAGACATTTCATTACCAGAACAAGTAACATCATCAGGGCTAGTTTGTGTTTATATATCATAGCTTGGTCTATCAGTGATGGTGGGGATATGTTTTTTCCTTTGGTGGTTCCTTGATTTGGGTATTGTTTCTGCTTGATTGTTCACCTGGCGTTAATCCCTACTTCTCTGGGTGTTGGCTGCTGAAGAGGATATGTTCTGGTCTTTTTCTTTCTTATCTTTTTATTGCCTCTTTTGAATGGTGTGGGAATGTGGTACATCTTTGTGTCCTTTGATGGTTGATGTGTCTGAATGCCTAGCTTCTTACAGTCCGCACATTCACTGTTGTAGATGGCCCCTGTTTTTTTTTCTAGGGCTACTGGGTCTTTTGGTTTATCTAAGATTTTTTGGAGGGCTTTAGTTGGTCCGTGTGCCACGGTGATACTATGCAATTGTAATAGTCTGTTGGTTCTTTCCAGCACTAATATATGGCACTGTTATCCTTTTCATAAGTTGTGCTGGTTGTGCTGTAGTGTGTTGAGAGGTGAAGCACTTTTTAATAAAGTTGCATGGGTATCTGTTTTGTTGGAAGATGTTGTATAGGTGGTTCTCTTGTTCAGATATTCTAGGTTGCTGCAGTGTGTTTATGCTCATCTGAATAATGTTCTTACACAGCTCTTCTTGTGGGAGATTGGATTGTTACTTTAGTAATGGAACAATGGGTTAGTGTGGGTTGTTTGTTAATAAACTCGTGTTTCTAATTTGCTGTTGTTTCCTCTGGTAATGAGAGTACAGTATCCAGGAAGGGGAGTGTGGTGTTGTGTTCTTCTTCCCTTGTGAATGTTATTCTTTTGAATATATTGTCTTCATGTGTCTTCTCTAGTTATTCTTTTTTATTATGGCAAAGGTATTATCTATAAACCAGATCCATAGTTTTGTTTCTATAGTTTCTAGATTCTGCATGACAATCTCTGCCATGAGTGGTGATCTCATGGGTGTTCCGCTGATTTGTAACTATATATTCCATCAAAATCAAAATAGACAGTGAGGCCATGTTGATAAGATCCATGATTCTGGGTATTTTGATCTTATTTATGTTATTGCTTTTTAATAACAAAAAAAGCAAAACATAAAAATAATGATATATATATACAGTATTGTCAAAAAGAAGAAAAAATAAAAATTGCTTTGACAAAAAAAATTAAAAATGACAAACATTATAATATATGTCTTTAAAGGTATAGTCCTTGACTAACAACCGCAAATGGGACTGGAAATTTTATAGCTAATCAATACAGTCATTAAGCAAGACATCACATGACTGGAACCTATTTTACAATTACTTTTGCTACAGTCATTAAGTAGATCACGTGGATGTTAAATCAATCAAATGGTTGTTAAATGAATCCAGTTTCCCAAATTGACTTTGCTTATCAGAAATCAACTCGGAATATTGCAAATCGCAATCATGTGACTGCAAAATCTGTTGTAAATGTGAGCCAGTTGCCAAGAGACTGAATTGCAATCACGTGAGTTGGTGCAACTGTCATAAACTTCAAGCACATAAGTAACTTTTTCCAAAGCCATTATAACTTTGAAATATTGTTAAATGAATAGAAAGTCAACAACTATATAACAATACAATGTATATAATGCAAATATTCAAGTACACATATATTTCTAATGCATTCATGAAAGTATCTTTTTTTAACCTGTATTCTATATAAATGAATTCTGTATGTCATTATACTTTTCCATAGAAAGTCGATATTTTGTTGTTACTCTGTTTGGTGAAATCGGGTGTGTTGTGTATTGCTACCATGAATTCTTTCATTAGTTCTAGAGGTTTGCTGTAAAGAGTGCTGTAGCATCAAATAAAACCATAATTTTATCTTCTTCTATTTTTAAAATGTTAATTTTCTGGAGGCACTGTGGAGGGGAGTTGATAGAATATTCACTTCCATTTGTAAGATGTCCAAGTTTTTTTTTTGTGAGTTCTTTGGCTATGTTGCTTGTTAGGGTCCCTGGTAATGATACAGCTGGACAAAGAGGTACGTTGAGCTTGTATATTTTTGTGTGTCCACAGATGTGTAAAAAAAATGGATTTGCTTTTCATCTCCTACACTTCTGTTGCTGCCCCAGAAGATATAAGCCTGACCTACCTATTCATCCAAGTGGGGAGGGAGAAACAGGTCAGGGACTGGAGAGATTGCCTACAGAATTTGCTTATTTTTTCTCTCCCTCTCATTCCCACCTTGCATAGTTGGGAGATTACAAGAGAGAAAGCAGGCACACAATGGGGAATTCACTGGGGCTATTTGTGTAGCATGCTCACAGCTACCAGTGTCAGCGCATTGCTTTTGATGGGCATTGCCCATCTTATTCTCTTACAATTCTTTCCTCTCCAATTTCTCTGCTCTGTAAGGGGGGGAATACCTAAAACAACAGGTTAGACACAGGACAATACATGATGCTGGAAAGAACCAACAGCTATAACAATGATCATGTGATTAAGAGATGCTGTGAAAGTCATAAATGCTGGCATTGGTCATAAAGTTATTTTTCAGCACTGTTGTAACTTTGAACATTCGCTGAACTAGGCAATCAGTCAGTGAAGATTGCCTATAATAATGTGTTAGAATGGCTTAAGCATTGAGCTATACATAATCACCAGTGGTGTACTCTCTCTGAAGTATTTTAATGTGTTCTCCCTCCGAATCAATCTAGTTCTACAGATTTATCTATTGAACTTGTTGGGTGGGTAGGTCAGATTTATTTATTTATTCAAAACATTCACATAGCTTCCGTCTTAACCAAATTCTGGGCAGTTCGTAACCCCCAAAATTAAGTAAAAGCTATCTACAGTAAAATAAAAAAGATAAAGGAGTTCCTACAGGTTTTTAGTCCGCTAGCCTTGTGGCTATAGGGGGCAGTGCTCATCTCCTTTTCAAGGGTTTCAATATTTATCTACTCACGTATTACAGTAAAATAAAAAACTATAAAATATAAACATGAAGACCAAAAAGACTTGGCACCACAGCTTAAGTTTCCCATGCAGCCCACAACAATTTAATTTATTAATATCATCCTATCCCAGTGCTGAATCAGGAAATGCCAGGTCTTAAATGCTTTTCAAAAAGTTAAAAGAGCAGGAGGCCTGCAGAATGTCAGGGGGAAGGGTATTCCATAGGGCAGGATCTAGGTTTCCTGTCATCATTCAATGGAAGGGATTGCCTGCTCTGTCTGATCAGGTAGGACAGGCAGATATCCTTAGGAAGAGGTAGTCCTTCTAATAACCTGGTACCATGCAGTACAGGGCTTTAATAAGCATCTGGAATTGCCCCTGGGAGGAAGCTGGAAGCCTGGTTAAATTCCATCAGTTGAACATTTCCATTGTGGGTCAGCATAAATGTGATTGTAGCATAGAACATTTATAGATTTATAGAAATCTATAAATGAGAGGTTTGGTGTTCTGATTGGAAGCTGGAAGCACGTAAGTATACACGGTAATCTGTGGATTCCCTGGCACTTTTCTTTAAAGCATGCCACTTTCTTCCCTTTCTAATTATAACAAGGTTTAAATGTAAGAACTCAGGAGCTTTAGGGACTCTGACAGACACAAAGGAAGGTCCCCATAGGCATTTGCATTTCCACTCTGAGGAGGCTAAGGCTAGCTAATAACTACTAAACTCTGCTAGAAATGCACCCCATGACAAGGAAGATTAATACTGGGGATTCATATTTCCAGATATTTTGATTGTGTGGCATTTCCTTCTTTTCTTCCATAATGGATGTATATGCATATCTGTGTAGATAAGTAAAATAATAGGAAAACAATGTAAAAACAGAGAATTACAAATAAAAGGCAAGATTACCTGAAGCCTGTAAAACTCAATGAATAAGGCAGGATAAGTATATTTTTAAGATATACTTAAAGTAAAACTCCTAGAGGCACCTTGATTTATGCACCACTTCCATTCACCTAACAAATTTGAATTCACTAATCAACAAAATGGATGAATTGTTCCTCGTAAATCAGACAAATGCTAATTTTACAAGCTCTGTAGCACTTTGCTTCACAGAAACGTGGCTCAATGAGACTATTTTGAGTACAGCAAGACAGATTATAATGTTTCAGATTCACATAGCAGACTGGGTGATGGAGACATCTGGGGAAAAAGAGGAGGGGGGATCTGTTTTTATATTAATGAAGATTGGTGTAAAGATATCACAATGCAAGAGAAAATTTGCAATATGGGCTTAGAGACATTATCCATCAACTGTAAACCACATTATTCTCTATAGCAGTTTACCTCCTTCATTCTGGTTGGAGTCTATATTCCCCCACAGGCTTCTCCTGTTGTGGCACTGCAGAACCTAGCTGACCTTATAATTCACACAGAACAAAAATATCTTTACTTAGTATCTTAGATTTTAACAGAGCAAATTTCATTCATGAACTGCCCAGATATAGACAGCATATCAGCTGCCCCACTAGAGACGATAATACACTGGATCATTGCTATATTACAATAAAAAGTGCTAATCACTCTGTCCCCTGTGCATCCATTGGCCTCTCTGATCACTGTATGATACACCTCATTCCACCTACAGGCAAAAACTTAAAACTACAAAGCCTGTGGTCAGAACAGTGAAGAGATGGTCTGAAGAGGCAACATTAAAGCTACAGGCCTGCTTTGATTGCACAGACTAGTTTGTGTTTGAAAATGTGTCAGCAGACTTGGATGAACTTACTGATACTATGACATCATGCATCAGCTTTTGTGAAGAAATGTTCGTTCCTACCAAAACCTTGTATACGTACAATAGCAATTAGCCCTCATTTACGGTGAAACTCAAGCAGCTTTGTCATAACAAAAAAGCCTACAAGAAAGGGGATATGATCCTGTATAATCAGGCCAGAAATACACTGACTAGAGAGATTAGTCTAGCAAAGAAGAACTACTCTTGTTTATTTTAAAGGTTTTAAACTGTTTTTAATTTGTTTTTTTATTATATGTTTTATTGTAAACTGCCAAGAGTCCCTTTGAATTTGGTGGCATATAAATTTAATAAATAAAAGCTGAAAGTTTTTGTGTGGAAAAGCCTACGGAACATAATTGGCTAAAGTTGTCCATCACTCTCTGTTGAGGAAAGCCATTAACTAGCAGACAGCCTGAATGTGTCTCCTTCTGCAGGTCTGAGAAACAGCCACCATTGATCTCTCCTCCTGGGCCCTTGCCTCCTCTTGGGCCCCCATTCCTGGTAATTCTGGAAAAAAATGTCCAAAATCTCCTTCAGAAACACAATATCAGAAAAGCACCAGGCCCAGACAGAATGACCCCTTCCTGTCTGAAAACTTGTGCTGCACAATTGGCCCCTGTCTTCACACAGATTTTCATAAATCACTGCAGTTGTGCAACGTTCCCTCTTGCTTTGAACATTCTGTCATCATCCCGATTTCTAAGAAAGTCTCTATCAGCAGGCTGAATGACTAAACACCTATTGCTTTAACATCTGTAGTCACAAAGACATTTAAGAGGCTGGTGCTGGCCATCTGAAAGTCATCACAGATCTATATTGGACCCTCTGCAGTTTGCCTATCAGTTTGCCGATCAGGCAGACAGGTCAGCAGTGATGATGTCAATATGGCACTGCATTATATTCTGCAATATCTTGACTCTCCAAGGACCTTTGCACAGGTCCTTTTTGTGGACTTCAGCTCAGCATTTAACACCATCATCCTATCAATTCTTCACTATAAACTGACTCAGCTCACTGTGCTTTCCCGTATCCATAAATGGATAACCAGCTTCCTGACAGACATCAACAGGTGAGGCTAGGGAAAATTGCATCCAGTATTCTAACCAATCAGTCCTGGAGCTCTTCAGGGCTATGTGCAATGTCTGCTACTCTTTTCCCTCTATACCAATGACTGCATCCCTGGGGACCCCTCTGTCAAAATTCTGAAGTTTGCAGATGACACAACAGTCTGGATATGTTAGAGATGGTGTTGAGTCTGCATACAAATGAGAAATTGAACAGCTGGCCCTGTAGTACAGTTGAAACAACTTAGAGCTGAATATGCTCAAAACTGTGGTGATGACAGTGGATTTTAGGAAGAGTCCTATTTTACCTTTCTTACTATACTCAGCAACACAATTTCAGCAGTACAGCCCTTCTCATTTCTGGGCTCTATAATCTCCCATGATTTGAAATGAATGGCTAATATTAACACCATTATTAATAAGGCACAACAGAGGATGTACTTCCTACATCAGCTAAAAAGTTCATCCTGCCTCAAGGAGCTGCTGATACAGTTCTACAGAGGAATTACTGAGTCTGTCTTTTGTGCAATTATAATTGATTTGGTGCAGCAACCATGCAGGACATGTACAGACTCCAAAAAACATTCAGAAGTGCAGAAAGAATAACTGCAGCTACCCTGCCCTCCATTGAGGACCTGTATTTTGAGAGGGTCAAGAGAAGGGCAGAGAAGATATCTGCAGACTCCTCTCTCCCTGGACATAAATTGTTTGAACTTCTACCTTCTGAACAGCGCTATAAGGTATTGCATACCAAAACAACCAGACACAGGGACAGTTTTTCCCCTGTGCCATCATTCAGCTGAATACTTCACTCATGCTATATGACAAGACACAAAGTGCAAAGAATTCTAAATTAATCCAGAGTTCTGTCTAATGTGTATACATACTTATCAATAATTGTGGTTCTAATTCTACACTTTACTATATTCCTTTTCTATTGGCTGCATACTTTGGATGCACATTTTACTATTGAATACATAATTCTCTTTATTTGTTTATGTTATTTTTTGTTGTCTTTCAAGTACTGAGAACTGCTATACCAGAGTCAAATTCCTTGCATGTCTAACCATGCACGGACAATAAAGTATCTGAATTTTTACTCCACAGATGTAATCAGTTATGGATATCCTCCTCCACCTTCAGCAAAATCATTTAAACAACATTTTGTATTAAGAAGTCAATGTTATCATTGGTCAGAAATAATCAACTGTTTATCACTCTGTGCATCTATGAATCTGTGAAACTTTCTTAATCTTTTTAAAAATTTTGAGTATCTCTCTATATATTTCTGTAAAGTGAATAATACTTTTATAAGTCTTATTTTGTTTCCTTGTTGAACAAAACAAGCTAGAATAATGAAATCAGGAAACAAAAGAAATCAATTCATTTTTTTCAATATGAAAGAGGAATCATCTATTGGTGGGCGGGATTGATTATTGTTTCCTATTAGTCTTACCTTAGTTTATAAAATCATTTTACTTGATTTTAATAGTAAAATTATTTTTGCTATAACATTCTGTATCAACCTTCCATTGTAATATGGTAAGTGAGGATTTTAGAGTTTGTAATCTAACACACTTCAAGTGAACTGGACTAATCTATCTATACATTTCAATCATTCCAATATACAAGGAAAATCCATATTTTATGATAATTTATTTACAATCCCACCCCACTGTTTCACAATTCTGGGCAGTATGCAATATACAAGAACAATAAAGTCGAAAAAAAATCCAAAAAGTAAAAAAAAAGTCTGGAAAAAAATCACAACAGAATATGATAAATTAATAAGGGGTTTGTCCTCTACTTTATCCAAGGTGGGGGAAGAAGTAGGTTTTAAAAACTCATTAAATATCAGAGTGGAGGTCAAATGGATCTCTGAGGGAAAGCTGTTCCAGAGTTGCATTACTCCTCTCCCAACTCATAGTGTTGAGGTCATAGTGATGAGGTCATCACTATGCTTGAGCAATATCTCAATTCTACGTCCTGATTTAAAAGCTGATTGTAAAGCGCCTAAATAATATGTATCCACTAGAATCCTCTGAAAGTCTATCCAAACACTTTCTCAACAACTTTCCTCAAAAAGGGAAGGTTGGAACGGGTTTGTCCAGGGCTATCAGGTTCAGTGAAAGCTGCCCAAGGAGGGGATGCATGACTGCCTCCTTCAAGGCAGACAATACACCTTCTGTCTCAATGAAGTACATGCTACCATTTGGAACAAAGTACATGACACTCGCTGGGTGGGCCAGGAGAAGCATAGATCTAGTACATAAGTGAACAGGTAAGTTAACCTACCCCCCAGTGAGGCACCACCTTGCTGTGGTTGGGGGGCTTGTGTGCTCTCATGAAGATGAGAGCTCTGCCAGAGGTT
>JANHZU010009762.1:72203-84502 GCA_032468055.1 Acrochordus granulatus | reverse complement strand
GACAGGGGGGCCTGGCGTAATGTAGTCCATGGGGTCGCGAAGAGTCGGACACGACTGCGCGACTGAACAACAACAAAGTTAACCTAAGGATCCTTTCTATTTCCTTAAGATTTACAGGCTCAAACTCACTTCAAGTAACCACAAAAGACTTCTGCCCCATTGACAGGTCTTTTGCAATTGAAGTCCAACTCCAGGTGAATCCAAGCATCTTTATCTACCAGATGATAGAATATTCTTCATAGTGCCCATCCATATGATCCTGTCTTATGTCTGTCTCAGCCAGGAATTGTCCCTATAAAAAGAGCCAACACATAGTTATCTGCAGATGCAATATGAGTGGAAAATAGCTGCATTGTATTACCCTTATTTCCATGATGTAATCCATAATATGGACTCTTTCTTGTGCTTTGTTGGATTCACTCTTCATCTTCCCTCAGTAGCATTCTAGGTGTCTGTTCTGATGTCTCGTAGCCTCATGAAAAAAAAATAGAAGTTCCTTCTGAAACAGTATTAGGTTCATTAGTCTTTTGGGCAAACCACTCTAATAGGTCCAGTCTCCTAAGGGGGAGGCACCAGTGAGACAAAAAATCATCAAAGAATGATCTAATGCAGCAAAAGGCTGGTGGCAATACCAGATCGTGTTGGAATTTTTCCAAGGGGAAAAAAATACAGGACTGATATGTGTCAAACTCTTGATGACTTGAGTCAATCCATGGTTGCCATGAATTCCTGGGCTGTCCTTGGTGGTCTGGGGGGTCAACTGCAAACTATAGGCCAGAGATGTGGACTGTTAACCCATCAAAGAAATCTAGCAGCTCAGGTAGGGATTTTGCTATGATGCAGGGAGGCCAGTACACAGTATCAAACCCAGCTGATTCCTAGAAACCAAGTTCAGCTAGCAGATCTTACATCTAGTTATCTGTGAAGCAGAGTCTCTCTTATGATTTCATAGATGATAGATGCCACCACACTTCACTGCCCTGAGCTCATAGGTGGTACCAACCTGAAACACAGTTGGGTGTAAATCCAAGAGAGAAACTCTCCACTCTGGTCCTACACAGGTCTCAAATATACATACAAGGTTGACTGCCTCATTCACAATCAAATCATGGATGAGGACAGCCTTATTGTATAGAAATCTGACATTCAGTAACAGCAAGTGGAACCCTGGGCCATCAAGGGCCCTTAACCTTAAGGTGAATAGTGAGGGCTGGAGAATGGCACAAGTCTCAGTCACCATTCCTGCTATCCCCACAGTGGCCTGTCCTCAACTTCTTCCCATATCTCCTATCTGTCATAATCTTGATGGAAATACCTGCCCTCATGTCCTCCACCAAACTACCACTCTCTGAAACTATGGAGTACATCGAGTCACCCTCACCCCCATGACAACTACAGTCATTTCCCCAACTGCATACCAAAATTCAATTTCGCTTTGGGTCATTAAACTGCTTGCCATGGGTCATCTCATCTCTTTCAACCCATCCACACTCATTTACTATACAATTCCCAAGCATGCTCTTTCCCCTTTCACTCCCTGATTCCCACACAGCACAATCTGTAGTAGATCATAAGTCACAACGCGGCCAGTCTAGCTCAGATACTTCAAGTCAGCTGGCAGCAGGAGACTGGGGCAAGACAAAAAGTTGAAAGTTGAAAGAACCTCAGCAGAGTAGGTATATACACAACCCTAGCCTGAATTGAGCAAAGACAACAAAAAGCCAAGGCAGCCATAGACCCAGCCAAGTTTGACTCTTGCATTATATTTGTCAGGTTTCCCACATTCAGCAGAGCCTGAGCAACTGCCAACTTCTAAATTTCTGACAGAACTGAGTAGAACTAGAAAATGAAACAATGACAAAATGTGTATGATGCCAATTTAAAAGGTAATAACAAATTGGTTATAAAATGAAAAGATCTTAAAGGATTCTTCAAGATACGTTCTAAAATCATAAAAGACTTTTTAGATATGCTTGACAGCTTAGAGCAGTGACGGCAAACCTGCGACACAACATTTTGGGTGACCTGCCAGTGTTCATCAATACCCAACAACTATTCTCGAGCATGCCCTGCTCTCGCATGATTTTCAGATAGTAAGAAGGCCACATGAAAAAGGAATATGCTCTCACGTGGCCTCCGAAGTCTTCAAAAATCATGCAACGATAGGTTGTGCTTTTTTTGGAGGCCATGGAAGAGCATACTCAAAATCCACTTTACGCATAAAGGCTCTGTGTGACTCAGAGGTCCCAGGATAGGCTGCGGAGGCTTGTCAACAGACGAGAACACCGCCTGAAGTAAGTGGTGTGCAGCAGATCCTGGGGATCACCAACCTAATTGGATGTAATTTTTTTTTAAATAAATGATTGAATAGGTAAAGAATTGTTTCTCTTTTGTTTGGAGGTAGGGGGTGAGGCCAGCAGACTTGGGTACTTTCCAAATTTTTGACACACTGAGCCCAAAAGGTTCATCATCACTGGCTTAGAGATACCAAGTAGGATATTTGCTGTTTTCTTTCTTTGAAAAAGAGATTTCATATCGTTTCACAAAACTTCCTACAAAGCAGCCATCAGATTAAAAAAAAAAGTTGAAAATCATTATCTTGAGACGGAAAGCATAAAAGAAATGAGACAAAATTTCTTTCTTGGTGACTAAAAAATGGAAAAAATTTGCTCTGTGATTGTGACAATCACATGTCACAATCACATGTGAATGGCAACTAAGGATGAAATAGAAAAAAAGTGTATGTATGTACTGTATTTTCTAGATTTATGTCTTTCACTCTTAGAATGAGGACAGAACATATATACACACGCTTATATATAGATATATTATTTATATATAAGAGTTTTTTTAATTTCTAAATGACCATCTGACTAAAGGAATATTTATGAAAGCACAAAAGGATTGCGGTTCATTTCCTACAAGAGAAATTCTTGTAGGAATAATGTACCATACACATTAAAATTCACATCTCACCATTTTTCTTCTGCAGTGACTCATGCACTTAATGTTTTAACAATTTTCTGGTTGCTAGGGTACATGTAATCAGGGTGACATGAAAAGTTCCTGTTAAAAAGAATTTTAGGTTTTCAAATGAAAGGAACAAAGCTTCACATTTATTACCTTAATAAATACCTTCTCTTTAATTATGCAAAGTAGCTTGACATTTTAAAAATGTTCAGGAAAAATCAGTCTTTAGATTGTGCAAACTCCATCTGATAATTTATATACCCTTTCTATTTTTGACAATGATCATCCAGCATTTCTCATGTGTGATATGGAATTTCTTTCCTGGTTTTCCTAAATTTAAGGATTTTTTTAAATTTCAGGATAGGACATAAAAGGCTATTTACTACTTGCAAAATATGACTATCTTAATAGATGGTTGTGAGAAAATATAAATTAAGCAATTTTTCTATAGGAGAGACTCAAACAGGTATATTTGGCCTCATTTTTTTTTAATCCAATTTTCAATTATTTGCATGATGATCAGCAATGGACTCAGCTGCTTCTATTTTCTTTCAAACGGCAGAACTCAAAAAAATACTAAAATTTCAAGAATGACAGAAGTACGGGCTAGCTAGATTTACCATTTTGCTAAATATAATATAGTTTGTTGTTTGGGCTTTGCAAAATATGTGAATCAAGCCATTACAATGTATAAGCCATGGTTTATGACTTATAAATATGTATTAACAAATTCATTGTAGAGCTTTTGTTGAAGTGTTCATCATTGTCACTGTCATTAAACAGAACCATTTCTATCAGAGATACCATAGTTGCATATCTCTGAAAATCCATCATTAGGCAGGGGATTGACAAACTAGTCTCCAAATTTACCCAGTTCCATAATTTGGTTGGTCTTTTGTAATATGAATCTCCATAGGCAAGAATTTATCAGATGAAAGGTTAAAAAAATCTTTAAAAGATAATATCAAAGTTGTTTCACATAGGCAAATTTTATTTAATTTTATTTAAATAGTGGGTGGCTTATTGAGTTTTAAAAAATCTCTTATTTCTATGTGTTTACCATATGGTTACCATTATTATTGATAATGTAATCCTCTCATAAAACAATGTTGCAAAATATAATTTGTACAAATCAATACATTTTAAAAGATTAAAGATTAATTCTTTCTAAAAAGTATATTCATGGATAGAACATACAATCAATGTCAGGTCATTCTGGAGAGACAAAGAATATCCATCAGTACTAGATATCTTTCAGGTCTGTTAATCTGAGACTCTTTTAGCCAATAGGAAACAATGAATTCACACTGGAAACAAAAGATTGCTCAATTAACTATAATGAGTCATAGCAGAGAGCATTATTTATAGTAAACTTGGGTAAATTTGTTTTGGAAACATAAGCAGTTACATGAAAACTCTTTTCCAGTGACAGTTATGTTGCATAGACTTTTTGTAAAATTTAATTCTGTAGGGGAAAAATCTAAATCTAAAAAATCTTTAGAGAGATGTAATAAATTTTACTTCTGAATTTTAGCTACATATTTTCCCTTTGCATACAATTATTTTGGTTGCATGTTTAAGAATATTTATCTGGGAGTAAGCTTCACTGAATTCAATGGAAATCCTTGATTTCTATTAACATGGAACATTAACAGTAATAGATCATAGCGACATTACAAAAAAAATGCAAACTTTCTTAAAAAGGCAACTGGACTTTTATTATTAGATGCAATTAGAAAATATTTTGCTTCCCATCCAGAGACTTTATCAATTCCATATGAAAAAGGAAGGGATGGTCAGAAAATATATATGTTTTGTAAAAAGGGACAGGAAACAAGATACACAGAAAGGTTCTCACATAACAAGCTAAACAGAGTTTAGGTGAGCAATAAAAATTTACGGAAATATTTGCCTTAAGGGGTCAGCAGTAACACATCAGAGACTGCTGAAAGGTTGTTCTTTTGCAAAAGAGTTAAATAAACATTGTAAACAGGAGGCAATTGAAATCTGGTCCCCCTCCAATGGAAATCCAATGGAAGGATTTAATGTTTAGATTCTTTGATTTCCCTTATTTCTTTGTCAAGAATTTGGAATTTGCAGTCATCAAAGGAATGTTCATTGTCTTTAAGGTGCAAATGGACTATATTTCTTATGTTGTTGAAAACATTCTTATGTTGTTGAAAACGTTTAGAAAGAGGCTGTTTGTATTCCCAATGTAAAATTTAAACCTTTCTCTAAATCTTTATTGCTCACTTTAATACTCGGTTTAGCTTGTTATGTGAGAACCTTTTTATGTATCCTGTTTCCTGCCTCTTTTTGAAAAATATATATATTTACTTGCCATCCTTTTCTTTTTCACATGGAATTGATAAAATCTCCTGGATAGGAGGCAAAATGTGTTCCAATTACATCTAATAATAAAAGTTCAGTTGCTTTTAAAGAAAGGGTTGAAACTAGCAAACAGTAATAGATACTCTGAGACTGATATGGTACAAAAAGAGCTGTGCTGGATCAGACCATGCTCTGAATTAGTATCTTCTTGCTTTCAGTTGCAAACCAGATGCTATAAAAAGTTCACAGCAAGGCAGCTACCTCACATTATAATTGTCATGCAATTGGCTTTCAAAGCTGAGATTCCTCTGATACCATAGTACTGTTAATATAGGAAGAGTTTCATATCCTTACCGAGAGAGATATACTGAATTTATTAATTGTTGTCCAGCATGCACACATTTATATTCCTGTGAGACTGAAAGAATTGCTACACCTGAGTTACTATGAGCAGAACTCTACCCATAGAATGCTCCCACTGGAGGAAGGCAGGAGAACTGTATGTTTGAGAATACTCTTTCTTTCTATTCTTCTTCCCTTGAAGCAGATAGTTCTGGGTGTTGCAGGGGGAAGAGGGATCTTGCCCCAACATAAGTTTTCACTGGATTTGGTGTTATTGTTCAGTCAATAAGTTGTGTCCAACTCTTTGTGAACCCATGGAACACAGCATGCCAGGCCTTCCTGTCCTCCACTGTCTCCAGGAGTTTGCCCTAATCCACACCCATCACATCAATGATGCGATCTAACCATCTCATCCTCTCCTGTCCCCTTCTCCTTTTGCCTTCAATCTTTCCCAGCATCATGGTCTTTTCCAATGAGTCCTCTCTTTGCATGTGAGCTTCAGCTTTGAAGCTGAAAGTGTTTGAGCTTCAGCTTCAATATCTGTCCTTTCAATGACCAATCAAGTTTGATTTCCTTTAGGACTGAATGATCTCCTTGCCGTCCAAGGGTCACTCAAGAGTATTCTCCAACACCACAATTAAAAGGCATAAATTTTTCAACACTAAGCCTTGCTTACAGTCCAAATCTCATAGCCACACATTTCTACTGGAAAAAACATAGCTTTGACTATATGGACCTTTGTTGGCAAGGTGATGTCTCTGCTTCTTAATATGCTGTCTAGGTTTGCCATTGCTTTCCTCCCAAGGAGCAAGCATCTTTTAATTTCATGGCTGTAGTCACTGTCTGCAGTGATCTTGAAGCCCAAGTAGGTAAAATCTTCCAGTGCTTCCATTTCTTCTCTTTCTATTTGCCAGGAAGTGATGGGACCAGTTGCCATGATCTTAATTTTTTTAATGTTAGTTTCAAGCCAGCTTTGCACTTCTCTTTCATCCTCATCAAGAGGCTCTTTAGTTCCTCTTCACTTTCTGGCATTAGAGTGGTATCATCTGCATATCTGAGGTTTTTGATATTTCTCCAGCAATCTTAATTCCAGCTAGTGATTCATCCAGCCCTGCATTTCTGCAAATAAGTTAAATAATCAGGGTAACTATATACAGCTTTATCCTATTCCTTTTCCAGTTTTGAAACAATCCATTGTTCTCTCTCCGGTTCTAGCTGTTACTTCTTGATCCACATACAGGTTTCTAAGGAGACAGGTAAGGTGCTCTGGTACTCTAATTTCTTTAAAAAATTGCCAGAGTTGTTGTGATCCACACAATCAAAGGCATTGATTGTCACATTCATAGTCAATGAAGCAGAAGTAGATGTTTTTCTGGAACTCCCTTGCTTTTACCATGATGCGGTGAATGTTGGCAATTTGATCTCTAGTTCATCTGCCTGGGTTGCATTCCATTTATGGATGGAGTTCTTTCATTCCTTTAGATTGGGTTAATAATATATTCACTAGTCAAGCAGGAAAGAACTATGCTCCAGTGAGGAATTTCATGTTTAATATGTATCCTGATTGTGCGATACATTGCCAGCTGGAAAACAAGAGAGTAAAGAGCAGATCCATAAAGAAAGGCTCTGGAGAAAGAAGCTCTGTCTTTTATATGCCAGATGCTTGGATTGTATGACAAATATTACAGCATCGCCTGATTGCACTTTGGTCTACTTGCTTGCTATTTGAAAATCAGATACCCCTGTGTAGGTTCCTTCAGCAGTAAGGCCCATTAAACTGAATGGGATTTATTTCTCATGTAGATGTGAAGCTATTCTATTAGTCTATTCCACACTAAATCATGAAGACAGAAGGAGTAATTTAGGCTTCAGGATCAACCCTCTGCTCAGTGAAGGAATCCAAGTTAAAATACCCTGACAGACTGGTGTAGATGGAAAAGCTCTTTCTATCCATTGTACTTTTTATTCTACTTATGGGAATTGATGAATCTATTTCTGTGAACCATTTTTTATCAGCCTTTTATTGTTCTTGAAAATCTCCTAATTCACTCCAGAGAAGATTATTAATAAATACAAAAGGGGTTGCACGAGGAATAATTCAACAAGAATAGCCTTCATACTTTGTGCCATTCGGATGGACTTCAGAGCAGTATTTACTTGAGGCTTAGGGGATGATCTTACCCACAGGAGTGAGATCTCAATCCAAGCTACAAATCTCAGCATGGATGTCAGGCAACCATTATTGATACATATCCTCCTACATACTATACTTTCCATTCAAATGAATGCTGAAGCTTTCAAGAAGTACCCTAAACAGAAACTGAAAAATACATGATCAGATTTGTAGTACAGATACATGCCTGCATTATTTGTGGGAGACTTACTGAAACAAGGAAAGCTGGCCATAAGACTTCAAATCTAAATACATACAATGCATTTTCTGGCTGAAATACAGTTATAAAATTAACTCTTGATGACAACCATTCAGATTTATTATAATATTATTATTGTGCACAAACTAAAAGCAACTCAGAGAAAAATCCTGTTAAGGTATTTTGAGTTCAGTTCAGTGATTTGTTACATGCGCCTGAACCATTATTATTTTCATATCATCCAATTTTCAAATGACTTTTTCTTTTCCCTGATTCTGTATTTTTTCATTTTGTGAGATATATATTTATTATAGATGGTATCAGGTTTACCAGCTTCTGGCATTCCACATGTTCTGGAAGAAAACATGCATTTTTCTTTATAATTTTAAAAATGAGATTGAATCTGTAAAGTCCTTTTTAACAACTGACAGAAATGTCATTTTTTCTTTGGTGCCTGCTTTTCTGTGATCAAAAATAAGAAAAACCCAAGGGCTGACAGTATTGTCCCCAACTAGAAGGCCTGCATCTTAACTTGTCTATATGAAACATGGTGGGATGACAGCTGTTGCACAAGCAAAGCCTCTTTTAAAGACTTGTAGCATTTGTCTTGCAGTAGTTCATGGTTTGAGAACAGGAAGCAAATTTTAGACGTGGTGGTTTCTTCAGCTTGCCATACTAATACAGAGACCTGCTTTCACTATGTCAAGTCGCAGCAAAACCACCATCCATGAAGAGGACATGCAATTCAACCACCACATGGTTCTTTGTGCATCTTCAAAGCCCTGTTTAGCTGAGCTCTTGCAGAAAACACAACTGAAAAAGAAAAAAAAGCAAAACAAAACAGAGTAGTAGTGTAGTTAAAATTATGATCAGCAAAGACGTAGGAGTGCTTCTGCACTGGATATTTTAAGGAACTGTAATTGGACTGAAGACTATGAGGTTTTGAAAATAACTCAATAACTGATTGTGGGATCCTTGATAATCATCATGATCAGTTTAGAAAGATAATATGTAAAATTACGTACTGTATATGCATATGTAACCGTGAAAAATATTGTGAAAATTATACTTTTTCTAAAGTCCTGTTTAGTATAGAGGGACATTTCTGAAAAATGATCTGCAGATTTATACTGTACATTTTGCACATTCATCTGCTTTAAATATTTGTTTCCTACAATTAAATAAATTTTTATTCTGAAACTTGGCAGAATTAATCACACTTAGAGGTTAATCTAAGAATTGCAAGTTCTGAATTTTACTTTTATGAGGGCTGAAGGGAATAGGGCAGGAACACACAAAGCAAATGACACATTTTGAGAGCAAATTATTCAGTTTGCTTTAGACTAGAGACATTAGCCTAGAATAGAGACATAACATAAATACTTGCTCTGTTATCAGTGTGTCCATGACAGTATATCTATCAGTAATTATTTGAACTCATAGAATAACAGAGTCAGAGATGCCACTGAGAACAAATCTCTGTTCAGTGCAGGAATGGAATTCAAATTCAATCATTCACAACAAATAGCTGTCCAGCCTCCATATGAACATATACAGTACAGTGAAGAGGAGTCTATCGTGGCTTTGACTAAATAGTTCAACATTTAGTTGAGAATGTAAGAATAACTGCTTATCAGAATCTACGTTCCTGTTATTATTATTGTTCTGTGTCTTCTACTCTGAGATGATAATAAAAAGATGTATGATTGTATTGCATTACTGCAGTGTTTTTCAACTTTAAGATTTGTGGACCTGAATTCCTAGAATTCCCTAGCCAGTGTATTGACTCCTGGCAACTGGACAAGTCTCTGTAGTTTTCTTGGCAGGACTTGCAGAAGTGGTAATTCCATTGCTTCCTTCCTAGGTCTTAAAGTGATTCTCCCAAGGTCACCTAGGTGGCCTTGTACCTAAGAGGGGACTAATACTCCTGATTTCAAGCCTGAGGCCTTAATCACCACCCCAACCTGGCTCTCTAAAAATGTCTATACAAAAAAAAACACAGAAAATAATGCAGGCCATCTACCCAGAAGTGCTGGAATATTGACCAAGATAGCAAGTAATTTGAAGCTTCTCCTGGATTTATAGTTCTTCCTTGATTAGCAGGTAGAAATTGTGGTCAGGAGAATCTTTGCACAATTACATCCAGTATGTAATTGCAATCCTTCCTGGATCAAGAGTTTTTGACCATAATCATTGTCTTTGTAACCTCACAGATGGACTATTACAATTCTATTCAATATTCAGTGGGCCAGAAAGTGATGGGTACTCCAGAGACAAACTATATGACAAGTCCAACCTGTTGAGAATTGGGCAGCATGCAAGTTTAATGATGGTGATGATTGTAATGGTTCATTGTAGTCAGACAATGTTTAGATGGATTTGGCACTTTTATCCATCTATTAAGTCTTTCCCAAGGATCTGGAAAAAGCAGATGTTATTTGATGGTGTTACAATAATGTAACATTATTGTTTACCCATCAAACAATAGCACCTGCCTATCTCATCCCTACCTACTCAACCTTAGGAAAATCTTTATAATTGAATAAAAATGCCAAATCTATTCTAAACATCTGGCTGACCATGTGATCAACCATAATAATAAGCCTCCTCCAAAGCCTTATTATGTTCATCTTGTAAAATGTGGGAAAGACTTTGCCAAGGGTCATATCCCCAAAGAATTTCTTTCTACAGGGACCATGTAATATGGCCTACTCAGTGATTGTACTGTTTAATATATTTTATCTCGTTTCTTGATTTTATTATCATTTGATTTCTTAGAAGAAAATCACCTATATGAACACAGTCTTTATATAAACTTTAAAGCTATAAAGTCTTTGCCTGACATTCTGTAGGAATTAACTTATGAACACATTACTTAAAGTCTTCCTTGTTTTGTATAAAAAGTCTGAAAATTTTCATCAGGAAAATACCTTGAAATCTTAATACTTGTCACTGACAACTGAAGTAGAGCAATTTTATAGCATAATTTCTTAGCTGCATAATTTGAACATGCTTTGTTCTTTTCATAATACACAGTTCACTCATCTCTCCACATAAGCTGAAAGGAAAAAAATTCAAACTACTTGGCTTTTTGATGCAGAGGACCTTAAAATTACAATTTGAGTATAGATTTCAGAATAGGCTGAGATCACCAACAGATGATCTAATTCAGAAGGATATCTCAATAACTGAATTAAGGGATAGAATCTTTAACAATTATCTGATTATTTCAACGTATGCAGTTTTGTAGAATTAAAATATCTTTTTCCAAGAAACTTTCAAGTTACAATCTACACATATAAAAGTATATAAAAATATAAAACATTGTAATTTATATTGTAAAATATGATATAAACTAATAACACCAACATTCTGTATACTGTTAGTGGTGACCAAAGGAGCTTTCTACCTCTCAGACAAGGGCTCCCTCTTCTGTTAAATACCCCACTTTACAATATTGTAAACAGAAGTGATCAAACAATAGTTGATGATTTGCTATTGCAAATATAGTAATTTTTGGATTATTAAAGAAATTTGGAAAACAATCTTCTTTCTTTTTCCACAGAGTTGATTTAACCAAAATCTTAGTACTGGTTCTAGTCTTATTTATTCATTAAGGACAAAAGATGATGTCAACAGGAAAGATACTTGAACAAATTAATATTTTTTAAAATTACTTTATTATATGGGATGGGAATGGACAAATTTAATTCAGATGACCACTATATCTATTACTGTAGACAAGAATACCTTAGAAGAAACGGATTAGCCATATTAGTCAAAAAAAGAGTGAGAAAAGCAACACTGGGTACAACCTCACAAATAAAAGAATGATCTCAGTTCGAATCCAAAGCAAACCATTCAACACCACAGTAATCCAAGTCTATGTCCCAACTGATGCTGAAGAGGCTGAAATTAACCAGGTCTATGAAGGCTTACAACACCTTCTAGAACTCACACCAAAACAAAATATCCTTTTCATCATAGGGGATTGGGATGCTAAAGTAGGAGGTCAAAAGATAACTGTAATAACAGGCACATTTGGCCTTGGAGTACAAAATGAAGCAGGGCAAAGGCGAACAGAATTTTGTCGAGAGAACAAGCTGGTCATAACAAATACACTTTTCCAACAACCCAAGATGTGGCTCTCAGATTGCTGGGAGAAATATCAACCACCTCAGGTATGCAGACAATACCACTCAAATGGCATCACCAGATGGTCAATACCGAAATCAGATTGATGATATTCTTTGCAGCCAAAGATGGAGAAGCTCCATACAGTCA
>JANHZU010009762.1:44597-56364 GCA_032468055.1 Acrochordus granulatus | reverse complement strand
AGGGAGGACTCATTAGAAAAGACTGTGATGCTGGGAAGGATTGAAGGGAAGAGGAGGAGGGGACGACAGAGGATGAGGTGGATAGTTAGCACAGTCGGTGCGATGGGCGCTGGCTTGTGTGGACTTTGGGAGGCAGTGCAGGACAGGGAGGCCTGGCATGCTGCAGTCCATGGGGTTGCAAAGGGTCGGACATAACTGCACAACTGAACAAGAACACCATATTGATCTCTGTGGTTGGAACTTATCTCTGTGTGTCTGTGGGTGGCTGATTTGTCAGAATGCCATATTTTTGGGAATTGCCTTGCAGTTTTGGTTTGGCTTGTTATAAAACGTCAATAGTTATATATGACTTAGCAACAAGAACAGACAAACTGTTAACCGTTTCCCAATTGAAACTGTCAGTAAATTTGTTTATATGTTGAAACATTTAGGAATTTTGAAAGCCAGTTGATATTTTTGAGTGCATTCTGCTTATTTTCTACCTCTCTCTCCTGCATAGTGGCTGTTGCAGTCCTCACATTCTGTGTTGTAGATAATTCCTGCCTTTTTCATCCTTATATTTGCATCAGTGAAATTTCCTCTTTATGTGCGCTAAAGTTTAATTTTGGTGCTTTTTGTCCTCTTATAATACCTTCTCTATAGAGGCACAGTGGCACAAGCGATTAAGAGCTTGGCTTGTCGGCTGAAAGGTTGGCAGCCTGAGTTCAAGACCCGACATTGCCATGCAGCAGGGTGAGCTCCTGTTGTTCCACCTCAGCTCACGCCAACCTAGCAGTTCAAAAGCATGTAAAAATGCAAACCTATTGATCAATAGGTACCACCTCCTCCGGCAGGAAAGGTAACAGTGTCAGTGCACCTTTGGCATCTAGTCATGCCGGCCACATGACCACAGAAGCATCCTCAGATGAATGCTGGCTCTTTAGCTTGGAAATGGAGACAAGCACTTCACCCTAGTCAGTCATGACTGGCAGGGTAACCTTTATATTTAATACATGCTCATGATTTACCACATCTTTTGCTCTGCACATCTTGGCCTTGTAAGCTAAGTTGTTGGCCAAACTGACGTCTCTGCCCTGAAAAACTCTGACATTCATTTTTGTGAGATTCTGTATGCAAATGTTTACAATCTAAATTTTATTGCAGAGGAGAAGAAAGAAAGCAGGAGAGATTATGACTATATTTTAATTTTGTCTTACTTCATGTTATTTGATCAAAGCACTCCTCCCCCAAGTAATTCTTTTCCATATTTTCTAACTATATTATCTTAGTTGAGTTGTTCTGCTTCCTTATCAAGCCCTGTTTTGTTTTTCTTTCCATTGGCTGTTTACTTTTGAAATGGCACTGTTAATTGAAAAAAAAACTTGTAAATATTGGTGAAGTTGCCACTCAAGGTAATTTCTATCCAGATCTTCACTTCAGCCTTCATTGCTACCTGTGTCACTTGTCTATGAAGGATTCTGCATTATGCTGCATTCCGGAAATAAGGGTGCAAGAAGCTTTACGCACAATCCAGTAGTCTATGGTTTCTATCATAGCATATGCTGTCACTTACTTTGAATGCTGCTGTGAATTAGGAAATCTTGAAGAAACTTCAGAGTAAAAATATTAGGAAAAAAAGAGCTGGAGATAAATGGAGAGAAAACACACAGTGTTTTTTCTTTTCTTTTTTTTACAAATCATTCTTGCTTATTGTTGACACTGGATAGACCAGAGCTACTGCTTTGTGTGGCCAAGGACCAAAATATTAGAAACAACACATTCCTCCACAGTTATAATTTAGTGACTTCTATTTGTTGTCCTACAAAAGAATGTATCTTTCCTTCCTTCCTTCCTTCCTTCCTTCCTTCCTTCCTTCCTTCCTTCCTTCCTTCCTTCCTTCCTTCCTTCCTTCCTTCCCATAAAACCTTCCTAGTAAGTGGAAATGTAGCTGCTGCAGGAGTTGAAAAAAACAATCAGCCAAGCATTTCCTAATCCTACTTCTATTTTTTCAGTTCACATCTCAGATTTCCACCAGACAGCTATGATATTAGGCTTGTCTTCTGGCCAGCTTAAAAAGACAGTTTCCAATAAAATAACAAATGTCAGGCCACCTGAATCTGAGGTCACTGATTCATCTGTTTGGTATTGCCTCATTCTGACAAGTAGAAGTATTTTAGAACTGGGATCTTCTTAGCTTTTAGGTGGAGCAAAAAAAGTTTTTACTTTGGTATCCCTACAGATAGTTAGATATCACAAGATGAGTTGAGATTTTCTTCCTGCAGCCAGTAGGATTATTCTAAGCTTTACCTACTTTACCCAAATTCCTTTTAGGAGATGCTGAAAATAACAATTCTGGAACCACATGTAGGCTTTGCCATCATATTTCATCACTCTGCCAAATAATATTATTTGTTTGTACAGACATTTATTTATCCTAGAAAGTTGAAATTTAGAACGATCAAGGCCTATGACAAAACTGTCCCTAGGATTCCTGCCTCTTCACACTTATTAAATGATGTTTATTATGAGACAAAGCATTTGTTTTTCACTAAATATTAATACATTGAAATAATTAGTCCTTGGAGGAGAAAACAATTGAAAAGTATATTGGGGAAGTGCATTGTAAATATTGATAATAACAACAGTGAAAATGTCATTCACAATAAGTATTTTAATAGATTGCCCATTCTCTACCAGTTCAGATGTCAGAGGGATGTTCTATGAGTCACATACTGGTAGCACTTGACATATAGATGTTTTTTAACATAGTATTTGACATTTTAATGGAGGATAGATTTATCAACAGGTGTAAGCCATAGCACAGAAACTGTATATCTAACAATGCCTGAAGCTAGACATAAATAACAAGGAAGGTCACTACATTCACACTGGGCTGGTGATTATCCAGAACCAAATTCCTGACTAATAGTGATGGACCTTCTAAAGGTCCATCATTACAACACTTAATGTTCTTTCTGTGCTTTTAAATAAGGCAATGTCATATGTTCCACTAATTGTTCATCTGTGCTTGATCAACAATTCATAGAAGAAAATGACCTTTCCTGCAAACAATGGTACAGTCTATGTATATTTAAAATATGTACCTTAACATGCTGGAAAGGTTAGGAAAAATATCAAAAAGAAATAACAAGGAAGGCTTTTTGTAGAAGTATGGATAGAAAATATGTCTTATATGTCAAATAGCTTAGGGATTTTTGGAAAGCTTTAAAACTGGCATCAAAAAAAATGAAAAACAAAACACTTGGCTGGGATTAATACTATCGACATGGACCTCCTCTAGACTCAATTAATGTACTGATTAAAATAATAGCTCAGTGTAAGTTTCTTAGGGTAAACTAAATTGTTTCACTTCTATCCACTCTACAAAATCTTAAAAGAGAAAACCAAATTTATTTCTTGCTGGCTAGAAGAGATATCTTGTTAAATGTAGAAACAATAAGTTAATAGACTTCTTTTTAACCTTCAAGTACTACTAAGCAGGCTAGTAAAATGGAATCATTTATCCTTAAACAATATTTTAAAAAGAAACAAATCCATCTTTATAAATACATTTTATCAAAAACCACTCCTAATTACAAGGATATTTGTTTTGTTTGAGGTAAAGCACATCTATTATCATAAAGATAATTAACTCAGCCTGACAGATCTAATAAAAGAACAAGTTTAGCAGTGGCTTAGCTAGAAGCCTAAGGCAAGCAATTTTTATAATTACTAGTTATTGTAACTGGGCTCTGTGAAAATGGTCTGTGATATTTAAACAGTAATGTTAATTTGCATTTAGACCTCTCTTTGCCTTTTGTTCTTGGACAAGATCTATTTAACTGGAATAAGTGGGGAGGGGGAAATATCTCAAATAACTGAAGGGCTTCCTTCTCAGAGAAATATGTCACTTCTTCTCACCAGATAATTAATATTCTTATGAGGATAAGTAGTTAACAACCACAAACACATAAGTAGTTTAACAACCACAAACCAATGCAAGAGTTTAACACAACTTAACACCATGTTAACGTTCAAAAAATGAAATGTTTCAGCTTTGTCCAGATTCTGTGGGTTCTGTAGAAATCTTGGATGGATTCACAGATATATTGTCAAACACTCTTTCATATTTGATCCTTAGTCAAGACTAATCATAGAGATCGAATGCAAAGAATTCCAAAACTTGGTTCACAAATTAAAGCAATTGCAAACAGGAAAAGAATTCTGGAACGGAAAAAGGACTCACAGTAAATCACTATGTTTGAGATGTGGTTGCTATGGGTTAAACTAGGAAGCTGGAAAAGGATCCTGAAGTATGGCAAATCATTTCTGTTACTTTTGTAACACTGCCCCAAAGCCTTCATGGATAAAATTATGGTCTTACTACCACAGGCTGGTACAAAATTGCACTCTTCTAAAGATTTGCTCCTTGTAAACAGTGAATTGTTGAAAACAGATCATTATGCAGTACCAATACAGAATTTCATCAAGGGTTAAATTCAGTACAGAGAGGGAATATAATTTTATTTTGAACATCCCATTAGGAAGCTATTTCATCAGCCCATAAAAACAAACTTCTAGAGAACAGAAGTGATGACACACATAAAAATTAGTACTAGAATAGCTAAGGCAAAGCCTATAGAAAGTATGTGTTGTAATATCAATGGATTGATTGGCCATTGTTTCTTGGGGGGACGGTTTCATATCATATAATTTCAGATTTGGATGGTACTATTACGTTCATTCTGTGCTGGTTAAACATGTTCCTATTGGCAATAGAGTACTAGATGGACCTTCTCAAGTTCCATCATAACAACACTTATATAGATCACCAAGTCCAACACATGCTCAATATGATGACAACATTTGGACCTTTGGATCATTATAGATTCACATCACTCCATATACATTTTTGCAACAATTCTATAAATCAAAAGTAAGTAAGCAAGGCTTTGGGCTGGAATTGTGATTATAGTCCCCTTAAACTTTTCTCTTTAAAGTTTGAAAAAAATGCTCTGTTACATTCTTCAAGAATTGTCAATGTTTTAAACATTAATTGTATTGTGATAAAATTTAAGAACAAATAACAATTTATTGCAACCTTAGGTTTAAGTTAAGGTTTCCTTAAGTTAAGGTTTCCTTTTTCAGTTGTGTCCGACTCTAGGAGGCAGTGCTCATCTCTGATTTACAGCTGAGGGAGTGAGCATTTGTCTGAAGATGCTTCCATGGTCATTGGGTCAGCATGATTGTATACCAAGGCACACAAAATGTTGTTACCATTCCCACCAAAGATGATATCTACTTATCTACTTACATTTTTACATGCTTTTGAACTGCTATGTTGGCAAGAGAACTGCTAGGTTGGCAGAAGTTACCAATAGGGTTATCTAGCTGTTTCTGTGAACTTAATTTGGCATAAAGTCTTACTTGTTATCTCTATTATCTGATCTTCAAGAATACAGTAAGATCCTATCTTATTACTATGACCTCTTAGACAAAAATAATCTGGATGAATTAATTGACCAGATAAGTTAAATTAACTGACCAGACATGATAGCAATTCCCTTGTTTAAAAAAACTTACAACTATTTTAGCTGCATGAAACCAGGGAATGATCTACACTTTTAAAGTGCAAAAATGGGAAATGTAGAAGAGAAATGCAGATTCTCCTGTTAAATCAGTTCTTACCTTTTTGCATCTTCTCTTTCCTTTAGCAGAACTTTTTAGTGGGAGCAATCTCACCAAGGTGGAGGGTAGTCTGGAAGAAGGTTTAATGGTGAAAGGAACAAAAATAAAGGAGAGGAAGCATGGGTATAGTATCATTGTGCAACTGACATCTTCATTGCTACGTGTTTTTGTTGCTGATATTTTTTAACTCAGACCCACTTAACCTCCTTTGACTAAGCTGGTTTGACATTTACATTTATAGGATGCTTACTTTCTTCCTACATTACCAGTTAACCAGCATAAGTGAGTTATAAAAGAAGGGTGCAGATGGTATATTGTTTGTGTGGAAGATGCCACAGGACCTTTGCGATTGCTGGTGGAGCAGCTGAATAATGAAACAGAAATATCTCAAAACATTAATAGTTACAAGCCAATGAATACAGTAAGGTCAGTGAGATGAGAAATGTGAGCTGCATCAGAGAAGTACAGTTGTGGTACAGATTTTTCTGTTTTATAGATTTTGTTGGTTTTATATTGTTTTATTGATTGTAAGTTGACCAGAGTTAAAATAAATACATTTCAATGCCAGCATTATCTGGGAAGAATGCCTTTAGTCTTGCAAGAAGAGGTTCAAAGGATTTTCAGAGGAGTTTCCCCCATAAACACCACAATATTGAATTATCTAGTTTCTATGATTTGCATATTAATCACTTACCTTCTTGACAATAAACATAAGTAATGAGATTCATTACAAATCTTTCCTTTAGGGCTGAAGTCTGCTATTAGAGCTTATCATAGGGGTTCTTTTCTGGAAACTCTTCATACAACCACATTTGCTTAGCGATCCTATTACTATGGCTATGCTAGAAAATAATTCTTACATCTTTATTCATTGTGACTGCTTTAACACTAAAAAGCCCTAAATGGATTAAAAGATCCTCTGAGAAGCATTCTTCTGTTGTCTGATATTAGAAGGTACAAAAGGTAAAATTTTGTACAACCTTTTGGTTGTGTCTGACTTTCGGGGGTGGTACTCATTTTTGATTCACAGCCAAGGAAGCCAAAGTTGTCTGAAGAAGCTTCTCTGGCCGTGTGGCTGGCATGATTATATCTTATCTCCCCACCAATTTAGGCAGTACCTATTTATCTACTTGCATTTTGCATGCTTTCCAACTGCTAGGTTGGCAGGAACTGGGGTGAATAACAGGAGCTTACCCTTTTAAGGTAGCGGCATTTGGGTCTCGAACTTGGGCTGCCAACCTTCTGGCCAACAAGCCCAGCATCTTAACCACTAGGCCATCAAACCCCCTAGAAGGTGTTGGCTATCCTCTAATTTATGTGGCCTGATTTTTTTCCAAGTTTCAAGTGGATCAAATATTATATTCTAAATCTTTTGCCTACCTCACTAGTCTGCTGGGTTTTTTATTTTGTTTTAATGGGGGGTTTATTTTTATTTTAATTTTTTTAATATATTGTTTTTTTATTGTTAGCTGCCGAGATTCTTCGGATTTCAGCGGCATATAAATTTAATAAATATTACTTAATTTTCCAAACATCAGAATTTTTGTGTCTTCCTGCATGGCACCAGAATTAACATCAGAGAAGTATGGTGTGTCCCCAAGTTAAGAAGAAGATATGAGAATGATGTGACTACTACGTTTATATATATTTTTTTAGGCTAATCCACTAATACCTATTTTTATTTTTGGTAACCATATCAGGTCAGTGCCTAATGATGGTGTTATATGGTATTATAGTGTAAAAGAGTCCTTTACACTGATAGATTTATGTGGAAATATAGTATTAATGTTCATTTAATGTGTACAATTTTGATTTAGCTGATTTTTTTAAAGTATCTATTTTTTAAGGTTTGAAAAACCAAAGCAAATCAGAAGAAAACTTACAAATTACAAGCCAACATATTGAAACAAATTATCGAATGTCTTGGATGGGTCCTGCAGCCACTGACTCTCAGGAGACCAGAATTTCATTAATGAGATGTCCTGAAACAGAAATCTCTTCTTCTGAAATTGCTCCTGACAATAGAAAGCCATTAATTACTCCTACTGAACCTATGTTCACAAATAGTGAATATAGGGGCAGTAAACAAAAGACATCTTTTTGTGAGGATGGAAACAATTTAACTGAACACATGCTACTGAGAATTAAGAAAGCATTTTCTGAATCTGGAAGCAACCTTCATGATTTATATGAATCGGAGTGTTCATCAAATTTACTAAAATTCAAGAACCTGGAACTAAAATTTGAAAAAGAACAGTTTAAAGCAACATCTCAGAAAATAGATATTATGCAGGAACCTCAGATTGCAAAATCAATCACTAAATCAAATACCATTGATCAAATCAATGCTGTTAATGGACTCCTCTCTCAAAATAATAAAACTCATCATCCAATCAGTGTTTTAAACCAAAGTGATGGATTAGAACAAGGAGACCAATTGATCACATCCCCTGTTATTCAATTGAATAACATAAATAATGTGCAGAAAGAATTAAATAAGCAATTTATCCTTGAAAAAATGGATTCTAAATATAATTCAAAGAAAGAGACCTCTTTCTCAGAAGGTGGAGATAAAAATGACCAATTGTTTCTCCAGATGGAAACCTATGGGAAATCTAAATCTTCCCCTTCAGGAAAAGTGGCTGATCATGTACATTGGTTCAACAAACTTTCATTAAACGAACCATGTTCCGTAACTAAAAGTAAGCCAGTGCTTACATTTCAACGTACCCCAGTCCGTCAGTCTGTAAGAAGAATAAATTCCCTCTTGGAAGGTCATAAGCAGTCAATCTCTTGTAAAAAAGCTGACAATAACTGCACTTCTCTTGCTAAATCAGTGTGCTACAAAACTGCATTGTCTTCCTGTGCAGTAATTACAGACAATTCGTTGACAAATTCACTGCCTTCTAAACTGAAATGCAAAGAAAAGCACAATCAGTTGGCTCTGTCTTCCAAACCCAGTCCTCAGTTGACATATACATCAGAGCAAACTATCAAAGAAAAACTTACTAATAATTCCAAATCTGTCCTTGAAGACTTAACTAACCATGAAGCATCAAAAACTGTTGTAAAAATGAACGCAAGCTTAAATGCTTCAGTGGATATGCAGGATATATGTGTTCTCAGGAAAATGGCAGGAAAAAAGTCTCGATATAGAGGGTCGCCAAAAAACCCAATCCGTACAGCAAAACTTCTTCCAGCTGTCAAGCCTCTTGACTTATAATAGTTTAATCTCAGCCATGTTTCTGTGCTCTTGCATCTAAGCTTGAATATGTAGAATTGAAACTAAAGAGTTGGATCTAAAATCTCCCTTGAAGCCCTTATTCACAGAGATAACTGTAGGCTGTTGGTCTCATTTTCCCTCTCCTAGAAGTCACTTATGCTTCCCAAAATCTGCACAGGTCTGAGGAATTTTTCTGGAACAGTAAAGCAAATGCTGTTGTGTTGTGCAGAGGGGAAAAAACTGGCAAAGATCATTCTGAGTGGAACTCTGCTCAGGCAATATTCCTGCTGCCAAAAAAGCTCAATCCAATATCTCTCTATCTTTAAATTGTCTTAAGTATGTTTCTCTTGAATTTATTTGGGAACGAAACTCAAATAAGTTCTGTTGTGTGAATGAAACTTGAGTAAATTCTACTAAGTAGCATTTATTTTTAGAATCCTAGTTTTAATATTTGTTTTTATAATTTACCAAATTTTATGGATGCTAACTTGGAAGGGCTGCTAGCTATTGTTTCATTAAGAGACCAACATTTAAAGGATCAGTTTCTAGAAAAGGAAAGGCTTAATGCTACATCTGCAGAGTACTTATTTAGTTTACAGAGTAATTTGCAGTGTACCACACCTTTTGGCAACATGCAGTTATTTAAAAGGCTTCCGCTAACGATGATTGCATTCAGAGATCAACAATTAAAGAATTGGTTCTAGAAAACAAACTTAATACCACATTTGCAAAAGAAAATAAGGTTAACTTTTGCAATGTGCCACACTTCTTAGTGATATTCAGTTATCTATAAGTTTGTATCTGTTAAGATTTATTTTTAGAAGTGATAATTTAGGTCCTTGGTGGCAACAGCAATTGCATTTTGTTCATACTTTGGATGTTCGCACTTTTCTGTTGACTTAAATAGCCATCCATTAAAATGTCAGGTACATGTATAAAATTATCAGTTTTTTTGTAATTGGAATGGTGGTGTATTGAGAATGGTAACACAGCTGATGGAAGAATGTTCTGCAGCTGCTGAATGGGTGTTATTTTTTGTGTTTTATACTGAGGGAGAAGGGGGAAGTATAAGGTAGTGAAAGAACTTCCTAGTCATGGTTTTCTTAGTATACTGTAATATACTGTACTATAAATACAGGATACTGTATAATTCATGATAAGTGCTATTATGTCATTGAGATACATTGTATAAAGCCAGCATTTTGATCAATCTGCTCTATTTTAATGATTCATAATTGTTGTCCATTTTATAAATTATTTAAATCTGAAATTAAAATTCACATTAAATTTGATGAGAAGAATGCTAAAAACTCTTACCTCTGAAATAAAACTTTTTTTCTGTATTGTTTATGACATACTGAGATTTTTTTACACAGGTATGCAGATATATTGTCTTTGTGAAAACCTGTTTACTTCCAGTTAATGGTGAAACGGTCTGCAATATTACTTTGGTAATTAAAGATAAAGGTTTCTCCTTTCAGTCATGCCCAACTCCTGGGGGAGGTGCTCATCTCCGTTTCACAGCCGAAGAGCCAGTGTTGTCTGAAGACACTTCTGTAGTCATGTAGCCATCATGACTATAAGCCGAGGTACACAGAATGCTTTTACCTCCCCATGAATTAGGTGGTACATATTTATCTACTTGCATGTTTTACATGCTTCCAAACTGTTAGGTTGGCAGGAACTGGGGCAGGAACAGAAGCTCACCCCATTCTGTGGTGGCACTTGGGTCTCGAACTCGTGCTGCCAATCTTAATCTGACAAGCCCAGCATCTTAACCACTCGGCCACCCCGCTGCCTATTACATGCTTTAGTAATTACATTGATACATTTTTAAAAGTATTGTTTCCTTCAAAGTGCTAAATCAGCATGCCTAGAAAATAAGCTGCTTGTATTCAAAGGTCCATTACACAAAGATCCAACAAACTATGAAGATTATCGTGTTATAATAGAAATAAAATAAAATAATAATAAAATTTTATTTAAGAAATAAAATATTTGCAAAAACAACAGGCGAACTATTTTTCAGTAGCTTTGTGAACTTTTTATAACAATAAACTAGAACATAGGAGATATGTGCAATTGGAGACCTGCTAATAAGACTTACCTATAATAAATCCAGCAGTCAGTTTTTAGATTTATCTCCCTCCCAGGCCAATCCCAACTAATTTCTTATTTTATCTTCTTTCACATGCCTGCCCTTTCACCCACTTTCCCAACTCTGTTAGTTGACAAGGGCATGAGGATTAACCTCAAAGCATTTGCACTGAGTTATATAATCTCCCATAACACTGCACCCAACTTTGTCTTTTGCAATTGTTCTCTATGCACAGCAGATATGTGTATGTTTTGTTTGGTTTTTCCTCTGAGGATGAACTCTAGCTGAAGAGCTTGAAACCTTAAGTTTTTAATAAACATCTTGACTTATTCCCAATGTTCATCATTAATCTGATGCAGCAGAATCCTGGGAGTCAATTTTTTTCCATCATTTGATAGATGCTTAGTTTGGTTTATGTTAACCCATAAATTTCCAAGGAAACCATTGTTTAAATGGGACTTCACCTTGATAATTACAAAGAAGGCTCTTTCTACTATAAGACATAAATAAAGCCTTGCCAGATAATCATTTTCAGAATATATTTTCACAAATATAATCGTCAACATTTTCATGACTGTAGGCTATTTAATGACTACAAATACATGAACAAATGTAGCCTTTACCTTCGCTATCTTACTACAGTATGTTATTAACCACCATCATAGCCATGGCACATTAAATACAGTGGTGCCTCACAAGACAAGATTAATCCGTTCCGGAAGAACGCTCTTAGTGCGAAATTCTCGTAAAGCGAAACGCAGTTTCCCATAGGAAACAAT
>JANHZU010009762.1:6451-25460 GCA_032468055.1 Acrochordus granulatus | reverse complement strand
GGCTGCAAAACAAGCCCAAATCACCTTTCCCCACCATGCTTGATGGTTGTTATGAGAGTTTTGTGCTGATTTCCTGTGTTTGGTTTTCACCAAACATGGCATTGTCCATTATTGCCAGACATCTCCACTCATCTTTCCAAAGGACAGTCTTCCAGAAGTCTTGTAATTTGTTCAGATGCAACTTTGCAAACCTAAGCCATGCTGCCATGTTGTTTTAGAGAGAAGAGGCTTTCTTCTGGCAACCCTTCAAACCAGCTAAACTTGTTCAGTCTTTTTCTAATTGTACTGTCATGAACTTTTAACATTTCAGATGTTAACTAAGGTCTGTAGAATGTGAGATGTAACTCTTGGATTTTTTGTAATTTCTCTGAGCATTGCATGATCTGACTTTTGGGGTAAATATGCTGGGATGTCCACTCCTGGGAAGAGTGACAACTGTTTTGAATGTTTTGCACTTGTGAATAATCATCCTCATATAGAATGATGGACTTTAAATGGTTTGGAAATGGCCTTCTATCCTTTCCCAGATTGATGGGCAGCAACAATTGCTTCTTTAAAATCACTGTTGATGTCTTTACTTTTTGGCATTGTGTTAACACACACATCAGTGCTGGAGACCAACAAATTCCTAAAACATGGGTTTTATAGAGGTAGTCACACTTGCTGATGATCAATTGATCAAGGGCACTTGATTAGCAGCACTTGGCTGCTCCTTAGCTTCTTCATACCTGTGGAAGCAGTAAGGGTGAACTTAGTTTTTCATATATGGCTTTTCCATTTTGGCTTTCTTTTTATAAAAATAAAAGATGACATGGTGTAATAGGTGATGTGTTGTTGTTCACCTAAAGTTGTATTGAGCTACTTTTAAGAACTCCTAAGGACCAGATCATGTTTATATGACCTGATATGAAAAGCCATAGAACTCAAAGACGGTATACTTTCTTTTTTACATGACTGTAGTTCAGTTCAGATTCATTACATTTCTTATTCATTACGTTTCTTAGCTTCAAATCACAGAAAACTAGAGTAGAGTTTAGAGGCCTGAAATCAAGATGGAATAATACTAAAGATACTGTAAAACAGAGAATACCAAATACCCAATATCAAATAATTTTGCAGCACCTAAAGGCCATATTCACCTTTAATATTAGATGCAAGATGAAATAATTTGATATTTTCTAAATATAGGAACATTTTTATTTTGGCATTATGTGATCTACTATCATCTGCAGATTTGGACAATGTAGAAGAAGAGAAAGGATTTTGTCCATTTATCCCCATGGTTGTGGGGAAAAAAGACCATAATACATGTCCTAGTGTTGTGAGCTTTATAGTGAAATAAGAAAACCGCTAATCCTATTGTTAATTTCAAAGGATCCAAATAGAGATTCAAAATTCTATCACTATTAAGAGATTATATAATCTCTGGTACATAATATATTGCTAGTTTTGTGTGGATATTATGAAGGTTAGGAAAAGGATGCTGTAGTTTAAGGTTTGTGCTTTTGTGTAGAGCATTACATTATTTTAGTCATTGATTTGAATACATTGCTGATCTGTTTGATATATTTTATTTTGCTTATTCTTTTGTAATGCATATAACATTTTTCTTTATAAAACAAATGTTTAGCACAACAAAAACATATGATTACAAAATAATTGTATTACAAAATGTGAGTTAAGAAGCAATAGAATATCTCCTTAATATATTGGATCATATATCAGCTTAAACCAAATTCATAGCATTATTTCTATACTATTGTCAGATATCATAGCAAGACTGACAGTAAGTTTCAGTATTGTAAAGGACAGGTTTACTAAATATGGCCTCTTATAAGTGGGTGATGTTTGAATTTTTATTCATCTCTAACTTATTGACTTACATATAATGGCATTTATACAGTACAGTATATTAAGATTCAAAATATGTAAGATTTACTTTTGGTAAAAAAACACATTTTCTAAAGAAGCTTCCTTATTGTAATTATGGTTCACACTGCAAAGTCAACCAGATGTTTATACTGGATTTGACATTTTTGTTTACCCAAAGAGTCCCTTTTATTCATATTATTGTTATCTTGCTAACTGCAAAAGTTTTTAATAATTCTTCCAAAGTATTTTAATTATTTTACTTTCAGAGGCATAAACATCAGTGTGGTCCACATAGTGCTTTTATAGATTGTGTGGAAGAAACATTAAGGAAGCTGTGGCAGAAAGAGGTAAGTAATTCTTCACTAAGAACTTTTAATAGCCCACCACAACATTTTTAATTCGGCTTTCTGAATAGTCTGCATAAATAAGAAAATACTTAGGAAAACTTTTTTTTTTTGGTTAGCTGATAGATATATAAATGTGAACATAGAAATACCTCTGATCTTATGGCTTTTTCTTGAAAAAGTTATTTCCATATTTCATAGTATGTTCTGTATTTTGAGCTTAATATTTCTTTGGGACATGGCTGGATTTTATTCTGGCCTGGAACAAACATTGCTTATGAAAATCACAGCATTGTCTTACTTTCTTCACACAATAGCTTTTTATATGAACTCCTTGGAAGTTTCAAATGGAGCTTTGTTATTGCTGAATTTTAAAAGATGCTAACTGTTGTTATGTGATAAAAAAATTGCACAAGGAAGCAGTCTCTGTTCTTTCATTTTTGATACATATTAGAATGTTGTTTTTTTAATGAGAAACAACATAAAAAAAAGGAATCAAAGATGCTGATGAATGATGAAGTGGATACTTTCTTTAGGAATCACAGTGAGTGTTCAGTTGTTTCATTCCAGGCAAGCAAGAAGCAGGAAGAAAGGAGAAGGAAAGCAGCAGCAGTTGTAAAGCCAAAATTACCAAGTATAGCTGTTTCTACTCAGCTGACTAGACAGGAAGAAAAGAAATGCTTTCCCAAAAAACTCCACCCTCCATCACTATCCTTAGAACAGCATGGATGGTCAGTGTCCAGGAACATCAGTGTTCCATTATATGCAAAGCCAGAACCTTTAGGCTTCTTGTTGCCAAAAGGTATAGTTCAAACTGTTAAGGAGTTGAAATACAAATAATGAAAATGGATAACGGAATTTTCACACAAAATATTTGTATAAATGCTACTACTATTGTTCTTTAATATTTAGATGTAATAACATTCTTACTGTAAAAATATTTATCTCAGACTCATGATATTAGTTTAGTGAATGTTGCATTGAAAAAAATGTATAGACAAGTATACACACAATAAATGATAATAAAATGTAATTATATAATTTGTCTTCTATTGGCACTTTGATTATCTTATTTTAAAAAAGAACAAAACCATTGTAAAACTATTTGCAAAAGGGATGTTACAAAATATAGGCAGTCCTTGAGTTACAGCCATTTATTCAGTCACCATTCAAAATTATAAAGGCACTGAATGATGTGAATTTACAATCTGTCTGCAAAGTTTCATCCATTGCAGTATCCTCACAATCACATGATTGTGATCCAAGTGATTGCAATTACTACATCAAGTGAGCTACAATCACTTTAGAATGAATATTCTAATGTTTCTTGCTGGTTTCTCACAAGCAAAGTTTATGAGGGCATTGATAGAAGTAGGAAGTCACTCCTACTCTCATCAATTTTTCACCTGCCTATGGTCCATAGCATCACCCCCCCATGGCATCTGCATACCCTCTCACACTTTGGAGTGATTTCAAATGACACACCATGGCTCTGCAGAACCTGTGCACTCACTGGACTGCTTGCCTCTTTCCCATTTTCCCTTATGGTCCTGGAGTTACGATGGCAACTGGGTCTGTAATTCCCATTATTAAGCAATATGGCTTTATAATGTCATGCTCTACAACTGCATCATTTAACAACAGATATTCCTATCACAATTGCTGTCGTAAGCTGATATTGTTCTCTATATACTTGAAGAATGGAACCTTGTTTTTATAAAGAAAAATCATCTTTTGAAATAATTCATGAATTCTGGGCAAAAATCATTGCAGAATTATATGAAAAAATCTAGAATGGTCATTCATTAAAATCTTTAATATGAAAACTGGTTTCAATAAAATATCATACTACAAACAGAAAAGTATTGTGTACTGAATTAGAGAAGTAAACTTAGAAACAGATAAAAAAAGATTTCCAGCCTAATTTTACAACATAATCTCAACGTGGACTTCCAAACAATGTGATCATTATTGATAAATAATGGCTTTTGGAATAAAACAGGAATTACCTAAGGGCATCTCAGTGGAGGATCATATGTGGTTCATTAGTTTTTGAACATGACTGCATTACTCCCTATTTGCAGGCAATTCTGATATGTTGTATAGTAATGATCTGGTCTTCAAAATGGATATATTGCAACAAATTTATTTGCCCTTATGGATTCATACTGCACAAATTAAATGTCAATTAGAACAATTAGCAAATATCACAGCATCATAAACTGAAGGCATTTGAAGATGAGTCTGAATAAGACTCCCATATAAAATGAAATCATGCTCTTAAAAACAATATTTTTATTTATTTATTTATTAGATTTCTATGCCGCAGAAATCTGGAGACTCTCGGTGGCTAACAAAAACAAACATTAAAAACATAAATTAAAACATTTTAAAAAACATTAAAATAAAATAAAACGTTGAAATAAAATAAAAATACCGGCGGAACTATAGAGGTGAGCTAAAAATATTTTATATTTTTATAAAGGGGTGAGTGTTAAAAACAATATATTTATGAAAATTATATTAGCAACTGCTTTTTTTCCATAAGCTCCAGAAATCCCTAAGTCTATTTGAAATAGGTCTACTGTTGATTGACCATGAAGATTTACTATGTAAATTTGTGAAATTCCAATCTGATGTTTGTTTACACTGACAATTCTTGTTACTGGAGTGCACAACATTTTCTATGGTTCAGGATTTTCTTTGAGCCTAAAAATGCAGTTAAACCACTATATAATGTGGATGGCACTATCCATATCAGACTACAATTTGGCTGGAAAATAATATTCAATTTGGGAAAAATTGTCCTAATACATATTATTTCTATATCTTTAAAGCACAGGTTTGCAATGATTTGGGAGCCAGAAGCAAGAATTTTAAAGAGAATGCTGAAATCTTCACTTTAAACAATTAGGTCAGGACAAAGAAATGGATGGAGCTAGGACAAAATAAATGTTGATAATTTGGAGGAATTTTGGATTGGTGTACCCTCAAATTTAATGGTCCAAAGAAATGTCATTTGCATCAATAATCCTGTTAGAATTTCTTCTGTGTTCTTTAAATATGAAAAGGGTTTTGTCACTTCTTTTCAGTATCAATGGTGACTTCTGCTTGGTCTCTGGAGTAAAAAGTAGTCAGAAGAAGATCAGGCATTTTGTTCCATTTCCCAAGACCTGTAATGTACTTCCTAATTATCAGAACAGGAACCATTTTATGCCTTGATGTGAAATGGCCCTTCCTCGGTCCTAGAAAATGTTTAACATTTGCTTTGGCCTTTTCTTATCAAGGATCTCAGTAAAATTCCTCTCACCACATTTAGATGATTTGGACAGGAAGGAAGCATTTTATTCTTATCTATTCCTAGAAGAGCAGAAAAAAATCTCCTCTAACTACCATATGGGACAGTTTGGAAATAGAAATGACCTTTCTCACTTCTGATTTTAACTGACTCATCAAGCCCCGATCCCTTTGAAATCAGTAAAAAATAAAGCATTGACCCAAGTTTGAATCTATCATTTAATTTATAGTAATCAGCTGCATAGCAGCATATTTTCTGACTCGTGTCAACAGCAGTATTGTTTGATTATGTGCCATCAAGTTGTTTTCAACTCCTCAGGATCACATAGATAGATCTTCTCACCGGCAATATGTCCCTCACCTCTTCTTTCAAGTTTCTATTGGTGCATCCATTTCCACTGTAACTGAATCCACTCATATTGTGTTGATTGTCCTTTTCTTCTCTTTCCTTCTGCCTTTCCCAGCACTAGGTCTTTTTCCAGAGCAATCCAAAATTTGGTGCCTTCACTAGATTTGGTAAAGATTGTTCAGCATTTTTCATATATCTGCTTTAATTGGTTATATTTATTTCACAAAATAACCCCCAGAGATAGGTACTGAAAACTTCACTGTGATCAAAGAGTATTGGACTTCAGAAAAATCAACTTATAATTTTATAATATTTGTATAAATCAAATGTCTTTCACACTTACTACAACTGTGTTTTTGTTTGAAACTTAGTTTGGTGTACTGATTAAATTGCTGGATTAGAACTCATGATTTTCCAGTTTCTGATAAGGAAATTAGCTGGGTGATCTTGGGCCAGTCAATGCTCTCAGCTCAGCCTACCTCACAGAGTGAATGTTATGAAGAAAATAGAAGGAATTAAATTTGAATTATGTATATCATTTTGAATTGTATAAAATAAAGCCAAGATATATCTTTACTAACTAAATGCTTACTACAGTGAGTCATACATGAAGGCTTATTTTTCAGCCCATAGCCTATGAATAGTAAAAATTAAATCTACTTATAAAAATATAGAATTCTAAAAGTAACTCTCTTTATTCATATCTATTTAGTGAAACATAAACTTGTATAAACCAAATATTGTAAGATAAAGGTGAGAAAACTAAGCTGTTTAATTCTGGTATATGAAAAATAAGCTGGACAGAAGCAGACATTACAAATAAAGCAAAGCTATCTGGTTCCTGAAATTCTGGTAAACCTCAAGAAGTTTCTTGAGGATTATGGAGGAAAAAAAACTTCCCACAGTTTATGTTGCCATATACTGTATATTGTAAATATGCAAAGGACAGCTTCAGTTTGAACATTCTCTTGAAAATGAAGCACACATCAAGATTTTAATTTATGCTCATACTTAGAACTGGCCTGGGACATGTATTTATTATTTGTATAAATACTTATAATACCACAGTAAATAGGAACAAAATTTAATGTACACTGCTGTTTTTCCTGACTTTCAGTTATGTCATTCTGTAAAAAAGTTTAGGCTGATAGATGGTGACTACCCAAAACTTTCCAGTCCTAATATAATATTTTTACAACTATAGTTCAATATTCTTTTTCTTGACAATTTTGACTCTTTGGGAACTTTGCAATTTTGGGACAATATGATGGAAAGACACAACAGAAAATTCAGTGAGTCAAGAAATTATTGCAAACTGGCCAAAAGATTACCATGACATCACCTTCTGTCAATGCACTTGTATCTATTGTGTCTCCTGTGTAAATAGTTAAAGAAACTTGCCATAATCTATCTAATATATATCTATAATAGATAAACTATATATAAACCAGTGTGCTGGAATCATTAGAATGCAGAAGATCTGAAAGGCTGGAAAAATCTTATCCTCTACCACTCTACCATCTTACTCCTTCATGCCTATATCGAAGTTAGGATATAGTAGCTCCCAAAATCTGGAAAGACTTGGGTTAACATATATTAATCATTCTTAGACTGATCACTTTTTTCCTCTGCATTTTTGATTACTTCATAGTAATAACGAATTTATAATTATTTAGTTCACAACTTTAAATTCTGTGATATATATTATAATTTGTCCCCCACCTGCTAGCTTTTTATTTATTTATTTCTTAGATTTCTATGCCGCTGAAATCTGGAGACTCTCTTTTAATAAATTCACAATGACAATGAGCCACTTTGGGCAAAATGTATTGTGTTGTGAAAAAAACAACCACATAACCAGAATTTTTCAACTATTTTCCAGATTTATTGGAGAAAAATACTTCCAAATTTCATGGTTACTCACCATGAAGGTGAGTCTGAAGAGATATCTGAATATAGAATTTGATTGTACAGTTATTTTACCACAGTGCACTGCCCTTCAAATTTTTCATGCTTCAATTAACTTCCAAGGAAAAATAAAAGAATTCCTATGGCGATTTCCCAATTATGAAGCATAGGCCACCAAAGAAATTGCAAATTGATGGCGAGATGGGAAAAAGAATTCAGCTAAGCATTCAATACCAGCATGTCAGCCATACTTCACTTTAAACTGTCCCAGCTCACTGTACCTGCCCATACCTGTAAGTGACAGACAGGAAGCAGCAAGTGAGTGTAGGGAAAATTACATCCAGTATTCGGACAATTAGCACTGGTGCTCCTCAGGGCTTTGTGCTCTCTCTGCTGCTCTTTTCCCTCTACACCAACAACTGCATCTCTGGGGACCCCCTGTCAAAGTTCTGAAATTTGTGGATGATACAATGGTCATGGGACTATTCAAGATGATGATAAGTCAGCATACAGATGAGAGTTGAACAGCTGGCCCTGTGGTGCAGTTGAAACAACTTAGAGCTGAATATGCTCAAAACTGTGGAGATGACAGTGGCTTTTAGGTAGAGTCTTCCTATTTCAACCTTTCTTACCATACTCAGCAACACAATATCAGCAGTATAGTTCTTCATGTTTCTGGGCTCTATAATCTCCCAAGACTTGAAGTGGATGGCTTACATTTGCACCATTATTAAGAAGGCACAACAGAGGATGTATTTCCTGCATCATCTCAAGAAGTTCAATCTGCCTCAATTGCTGCTGATACAATTCAATAGAGGAATCACTGAATCTGTCCTTTATACATCTATAACTGTCTGGTTTGGTGCAGCAACCAATGAACAGTCAGGATTGCAGAAAGAATAATTGAAGCTAGCTTGCCCTCTATGAAGGACCTGTACATCGAGATGGTCAAGAAAAGGGCGGAGAAGATATCTGCAGACCCCACTCTCCCTGTCTCCCTGGATATAAATTGTTTGAACCTCTACCATCTGAACAGCATTATAGGGTATTGCATACCAAAACAACTAGACTCAGGGACAGTTTACCCCATGCCATCACTCAGCTGAATACCTGATTCATGCTATATGATAGAACACAAAATGCAAAGAATTCTGAATTAACCTGAAAGTACTGTCTAAGGTGTATACATACTTATTAATAGATTGTGATTCTAATCCTACACTTTACTATATTCCTTTTCTACTGGCTGCATACTTTGGATGAATACTTTACTGTTGAACACATAATTTTGTTTATTTGCTTATTTTATTATCTTGCAAGTACAGTATACTGAGAGTTGCTGTACTGGAGTCAAATTCCTTTTATGTCTAACCATGCTTGGCCAATAAAGTTTCTGAATCTGTAAGAAGTGTTTCAAAATCTGTGTTGAATGTGTATGGACATCTGTTCATTCTTTGCAAATCTGCTCCTTATTTTGTGTATATTTTAGGGTTGAAGTGGTGATGTGCTTGGCTCTTTCCAAAACCAAGTCTTGTGATGTAGAAAATGCTATTAGTTCCTCTTTGGTAGAGATGGGAACAAAGATAGTAAACATTCCACCAGAAGCCAGAGTTCTCTCCTTGCAAGAACTTCTAGGGCATGCTATATTTCCAGATTTACCTTTATTGCAGGAGTAAGATCGTTTTTCAGATTATATTACCTTATCTGAACTCTGCTATTCCCTGCTCTTATATTTACATTAGTTATGATCTTGACAGATACTCAGACAAAACAAAATAAAAGTTCTCTTTAACCAAAACAATTGAGCAAAGCAGTTTTTTACCTCTTGGTCTGCTTTTAACTTAATTGCAGTGTATCTTTAAAAATATCAAAAAAAATATATTTGATAAGGAGATTCAGGTAAACAGTATGTTAAGAGAAATGAATATGTTAAGAGAAATGAATATGTTAAGAGAAAACAGTATGTTAAGAGAAACAGTATGTTAAGAGAAATGAATAAAATATTGCTTCTTAGGAAATAAAGTACATATGTCCTATTGTATTTTGTATGTTAAATTGATTTTTTCTCAAGTGAGTCTGCACAAATTATTGCAGCCAAGAATGTCTTTTTGGCCAGCTTCATCTCTATTTCCTCATCTCCTTGGCACAGCAGTGATAAAATAGTTGAGGTCAAACAAAAGCTGTCTTGTGAACTTGGACTTAAATTAATATGAGAAGCTTCAAGCAGCTAAAGTTAGGCAGAAATCACTTTAGTTCGATAAAGCCTTTGATTGTCAGAAATCATTATTTCATTCAGGAATTACTGTTTTGTTACTCTCCTACTACAGTTCCTCCTATAATTTTTGTTGTAACTTTTTCTTTTTGGGGTCCCATATTTTAATTCCAATGGAGATCAAATCTGTGGAACATGTGTCCGACATTCCAGCCCATATTTGTGCTTGCAACATTTATGAAATACAGAAATGTGTGGGGCTAGTTGTAAAGGTTGGAGCTGGAAGTTGTAGCCATTTTCTGTTACTGTGAAGTCCTTTTTCCCCAAATCAAATTTAGCTTCATTATATTAAAAGAATTTTAGACCAGTTTATTTTTCAAATGGAAGATGAGTGTTTTTTTAAAAAGATTTACTTTACTGTTATAAATACTTTAACAGTAACTAATTGATGTTACTGTTGGCAGGGGAAGCAATTACAATAATAATCAGAAACATATTTAAATCACAACTTAGGGGAAATATCCATATGCCTACAGTAGAACTTTTTCTTTCCTCCTTTCTTTCCTTCCAACTAGTACACAGGGCAGCATGAATCTGTTCCAGCTGTGATAGTTTTTCTGCTTATGGACAGACAGTTTGATACAATCCAAATGTAGACTTCATAAAATAGGCAGTTATGTCTCAGTCTGGTAAGTTTGATCTTGTCATTTTAATGGCATCCACATACTAAGTTAATAATCCAACACATTATTACTGTCTCTGCTTGATAACTGGTCTCCAGGGTCTTGGATAGAGTCAGGATTCCCATCAGGCGGGGTGAGACAATGCTTCAGGTGGTTAACGATGGTCATGAGCATTAGTGCTGGTTTTCTTATTTTTTTCTTTTAGGGTCTCCAACTGGCCTCTTCCATTGAAAAGAGGGTTCCATGCAACAACTGTGATGTAGGGAACTCAAACAGGTTTTGCATAATGTGGTTTAGATATGATGCATACCAGTACTGATGTATATCCATCTGTCTCAAAATGTAAATTGGGGGAAAGTTTCCATCTTGTTCCTTATCTCAGTCAGCAAATATCTGAGCTAGATCTCTACCTTAGATCCCCTTTACTGAAAGGGATTCTTATACACTCTTGCAGTTTTCCATTCTGATCCCTGCCACATAGAGACAGCTAAAATTAAAACCATCATAAAACTTAGAATTATACATTCCTATTCTTATAATAGCTGGTGACACTGAGAATCTAAGAATAGCGAAATATTTTATTAATAGCTGCAGTAATCCAACTGTTTTCTTATAGTTTATCTTTCCAACAACATGGCATTTTTTAACAAAATGCTTTCCAAAATATTCATGTGCTAATATTTAGATGGCACAAAGTTTTCTTTGAAAAGAAGTTACAAAATGTGATTCCTACTTTGTCTTCTTTTTTTTTCAGAATAAGAACTTTCTCTTTGAGAATATGAAGGGTGAACCGAAAAGAAAGAAAAGGGTAATTTTCAGAACATGACTTGTTTTCGTTTTACTACCTTAGTGTAGGACCAACCAAGAATGCAAAGTAAAATCAGATTGTTAAGATAGTTACAAATAGCATATAAAACCTGGATTTAGTCCTTATTTCCAGAAGACATCAAATAAGATTTTTTTCATATTAAAATAGCATTTCTCAATACACTATTAGCCAAGCCAACGTGCATGTTTTTTTAAATGAAAATTAGCTGCAACCCTTGTGTTTTCCTAGGCTTACCCCTAGATCGTGTCCATAGAATCTAAGTTTGCTACTATACTAGTTTGGATAGGAATAAAAGGGGACAGAATAAATTCATGGAAGACTCTATCAAAGTATTTTGCTTTTGAGAACACAAAGGATGCCCTGGGTTAGCATGATTCCTTCTTTTCTTTGTAGCCTCCTGACACATTTGGTTGACCCTGTGAGAAACAAAATGTTGGATTAAGATTATCTTTGGTCTTGTTAGAAAATAAAACACCTCCCCACAACTAAAAATGTAGACTTGCAGTTGTATATGAGGATTAGATTATCATATGGCTTAGAGTGTAGAACAGTAAGGCTACTCACTTTTACAACCCATGTTTCCGCTATCTTCCCTCTATCATTTTTGCTTCAGTAAAATCAACTGATAGGACCTAGTCTATTAATTGAACAGAAGTCCTGCCCTAGGACTTTGGGGAGTTTTGAGGGGAAAAACAATAAGCTACATTTTAAACACACATAAGAGTAAATACTCATCCCATATACAGAAGAAGTATTTTACCTGGATTATTTCCCATTCCTAAGCATTTAAAATATTACTTCATCTTTCAGAATGTAAATCCATATCTTCAGGGACAAAGATTGGACAACGTTGTGGCAAAGAAATCTGTTCCACATTTTTCAGATGAAGAAAACGACACCGCAGAAGCTGAATGAAGATTCATGGATGACTTGAATACTAATTATATAAAAAGTGATTCAAATATTCATAGTAGCTGCATGTTTATTACCTAAATAAATGTTGTTGGAAAGCAGCTGGATTTATAATATTTCTTCCTCTACATCTATGCCAAGTTAGTTTCTTCCAGATGTGTTGGGCAATAACTCCCAGAATCATTGAGTGTATCAATGGGAATTATAATCCAACATATCTTGAGGCCTTCAGATTTGAGTGGCTGTCCTAGTTACATGACTATTCAATTCTGCTTCTTGTTAAGTTATATCAATGTAATCATTAACTTAATCATGTTTTGCTTTGGATCTGACTTTAAGCATTAATAAATTTTAATTATCGTAAGTCTTAACTGGTGTTAAAAAACAAGTCTTTAAAGAGTTGGCAAAGTTAAAGATTTTCCAGTTCTTGTATGCCTTCACGTGATATAAAGTGCTGTTTGGGAACAATTATTTCACCTCTTACCAAGAACTGCTGTAGCAGAGTCAAATGCCTTGCAAGTCTATCCATGCTTAGCCAATAAAGTATCTGAGTATCGTTCTGTTTGTAAATAATAAGAATACACAATAAATATCTAGATACTTGCTGTTATTGAAGTAATATTCTCTGTTTTCATGAAAAAATATCAGTTAATGGTTTGATCAAATTATAGGCAAATTATAAATATTATTTCTAAAGAGATGCACATGAATAAACATTGTACCTGGAAGGTTAGATAGTTACATATTCAGGTACAATGAAATGCTTAGTGCACAGACCATACATTGCATGTATTACCATATTATACGTGCATACATTACCATTATCTGTTTTTGAATGATAAATTCATAATGTACCGACCATATCTAGTGTGGCAGTACGAGCCATTTAGATGCTGGGCTTGTTGGCTGAAAGCCCAATATACTTCAAATATGGAAAAGGTAGGATAATAAAATGCAAGTGGATAAGTTGCTTGACAGTATATTTAACGTTCATAATGCTCATGTTTTGAAATCGTCGCTGGTGTTTTTTGCACATGGATATTCGACTTGAGTGTTTTGTAGCCTCTGAGGATGAGTACGAGCATGCACCCAAAAGTTCAGGCAAGTAAAAATATTTTACCAATTCCAATGGTGGAACCTGCTTCTTTGATTTAGGATAAGTGTTCCTGGGATACAAATTTTTATGTCCATTCAATAAAGTGACATAGTAACTTAGCAACTACTCCCTTCTATTGCTTGTCTAGATTTATTCACCTTAAATAATGTATACCTAGTGACTTGTCATAAGTATACATGCAAATTGTGATGTAAAATAAGACATACATTTAATATTACTTTTCCTATTCAAATAGAATTTATCACATTTTTGAACTGCCCATCAACAAAAAAGAAAAGGAATACCTTTGTCATGAAGCAGATTTAAGGATGTGTAGGTGGTCATCCAGCATAATATACATTATCTGGTTATGTCTATGAATATTCTCATTAATCCAGATCATGATAAGTATTAAAAATTGCAAAAAAAAATTATTGTTAAGTTTCTTAAAAAAGGCAGTTGGACTTTAATTTTTTTACTTTAAAAAACTGGACTTTTATGTCCAGTTTGTGGCTGTGTGTAAACTGGCTGTGTGTAACCTTGCTATGTTTTCTCATCTTCCCCCACCCCTTTTTAGAAATGTACGTATTTCCTGAACATTCTTTTTCATTTTAGATAGATTGAAAAAGCCTTCCAGATAGAAGGTGAAACATCTCCAATAACATCTTATAAAACTTTGCAAAAAAATTTTGCAATTTTTACTAAAGATCTGGTTATGATATATTGGTTATGTTCTGGTTACTAATTTTGTGTAGTTTTTATCTCTCAAAAGTATACAGTACACATTTTACTTCCTACTGTTTGTTTCAAATAAATAGAAATCCTGTTCAGTATTATGCCTTTTCATGAGAACCATGCTTGCAACTGTATATCTATTTCTCCCTTTTATAAATCCCTTTTAATATGTGCATAGACACGTATGTAGGTTGAAGGATGTAGCTGTCATGGATATTGAAAAAAAAACATAATCTCTAGATTAGAAGAAAATGGTATTCAGTATTCAGCAATATACAGTACTAAGTATTTAAAGCCCAGCAAAATATCCACCCCTTGAATCACTACTCCTCAGGAGACACCCTTCCCCTATTTCCTCTCTTCAGAGGCAGTGCATTCTTTCATTCTGCCTTTCAAATGAAGGTCAGTTCATTACTGGGCTTTAAGTTTTAAGTAATGGAAAGGAAGGCAGAAGAGGCAATCATCTGCTGTGCTATGATTTCAGATTATCAAACATCCAAACTTTAGTAGTCAGAGAAAAACTCCAAAAGCACCCTTTCCACAGGAGTGAACCTTGATAAAATCCAGCAATTTGGGTGGCAATAGAATGGCTGACATAATGATAAATATCCTGATTGTTTACTGATTTTGTGACTGGCTGATGCTTTTGGTGTCAAAAACAGCAGGATTATACTATTTTTAGTAAATCATAGTCTGGGGTGAGACAAGGCCAATATGGGAAAAATAATTAAAACTGGAGCTGCAAGACTACTCCAAAAATGCTATAAATAACTGGAGTGCAATTATAGCAGCATACACACTTTTAAATAAAGAAATGTTAAACAAATGAAGAAAATTACTCAAGTAGTGAATTTCTGGTTCAAGGAGTTGGTAGTACAAACAAAACCCAGGCAACTCATGCCTGGAAGCTGTGATATTTTTGCCATCACTGATGTCACAGTGTAGCAAAAACACTAGATCATACTGTATTTTAGTATTTACTAAAATTAATAAATTAAATTAATAGAAGTAAATGGGAGACCCTTGGTGGTTAGAAGTTTCTGCTTTGAAGCAATTTTCTTTTGGAAGCTTTGACTTCTTAGTTTAGCCATAGAACCATCCTCTTCCTTTCTTCTCCCTATGTTTGGTGTTTTACTTTTATTGCTGTATGGTTTTTAACTAACTGTTTATGGATTGACTGTATTTTTCTACAATAGTCTCAAAATCTTCCAGAGAAATTCACTTTGCTTCAGATCACTGTAAAGAAGTTCAGCTTCATGGCTCTCTTTCTATTTTGTCAACATTTTCAAATACAGTTCCAAAATCTGATTCTCTGAGACAAAGAGTGTTAAAAAGGTAGTGACAGGGGTATGGCAGGCATAGGGGGCAAAATAGGGATCCATTTTGCTGGGCACAATAGTCTCAGGTTTATGCTTTTTGAACATAAGAGTTGCTCTGAGACTGAGATGGGTGAAATATAAATTTGATAAATAAACTCCAGTTTATCAATAATAAATTTAAGCTAGTCCATTGTCATGGTTTCCAGTTCAGAGGATGCCACTGATTCCTGAGTTCCTTGAGTGCCTTTGGATTGCCTATATACCCATCAATCTAGACCTTAGAACCTGATTTGAATCAGAACACTGACAAGGAAAGATTACCTTTGAGTCGCCAAGGAAGAAACCATCTCCAAAACTTTCAAACCTTTATTCTGAGCTTTTGGGTCCAATTCCCATCATCAGAGTAATTTATTTTACAAGTCATGCAAAGCTGGTCAGGGGGAGAGGTCAAGGAAACATGGGAAATAGGCCCCCTGTCAATAAACTGGTGTTTATATTTACTGCCAGCTTATCAGTGCTCTGTGGACAGCTAACGCACAGTGCTAAACAAATGCATGTTGAAAAAGGAAGGAAGGTGTGGAGCAGGGAGGAGTTTTAAAGCGGCAAATTATTAATGCAGGTAGTGGGAAGTGAACAGCATTTAACCTGTGTGGGATATTGAAGTTCTTTTAACTACTCTGACAATGGGTCCTAAGGAATTGGACCCAACATCTCATAATAATGTTTGAAAGTTCTGGAGACCATTTCTTCCTTGGTGTCTCAGCATGTTCCCAGAACACAGATATTTGTACATATAAGATCACTTTTTGCTGATATTTTCCTTAGAGGAGTCCGAAGCATAAGAGGCTTTGTTGCAACATGTTTTATTCTTCAACTTTTCTTAAAGGTTTATCCCAAAGTCACTTTTAAACTCTGGAGTGGGTGAAGATTCCTGAGAACACGATGAGGAGCCAAGCAAACAATGTTGAACCAATCAACTCAAGAGTTCTTACCCAAGGAACAAACAACAAAGCTCAAATTATCCTAATTTGGACACATTATGTGAAAATCTGGCTCTCTGGAGAAACATAAAATGCTGGGAAAGGTGAAAGGAATGAAAAGAAGAGAACAATCATCAACAAAGTGGATGAATTCAATTACAGCAGTGATGAGTACACTGTTGGAAGATCTCAAAGATCAAGTTGGGGACAGATCATCATGGAAGAAATCTATGTGGTTGCTAACAATTTACACCAACTAAATGGCACATTATTATCCCAAAATGCAAAGAGGTAGGAGCATGCTATATTCAACATCACTATATAGATTGCTAAACTGTTTATAGATGTCCATTTATTCTCCTATGAATTCAGAAAATATATATTTTATTTGATTTTTATCCCACTTTTATTGCTTTATGAGTAACTCAAGGTGGCAAATATACATACTACTCCCTCCTCCTGTTTTCCCCACAACAATCCTATGAGGTGAATTGAGCTGAGAGAATGACTGACCCAAAGTCACCTAGCTGGCTTTCATGCCTAAGGTGGGACTAAAACTCACAGGTTCCTGGTTTCTAGGTCAGCACCTTAACCACTACACCAGATTGGCTATGTTAGTCAGAAGACAAATTTCCAAAATTTTAATTTAACATAATAAACTAACTTAGAATTCAGAAAAAAATGTGCATGCTTTCAAGATATTTAGTCTTTTCCATCAAGCAAGGAATGATTAAGAACTAAAAGAACTAGGCATGTTTAGTCTAAAGAAGAGAAGCCTTAAAAGAAAACATGGTAACCATCTTTAAATACCTGAAGGGCTGTCACAGGAAAAAAAGGTGTAGATAGATTCTTTATAGTGCCCAAAGATAAGAACCAGTAGGTGGAAGCTTTACAGATCTGAAATAAGGAATAATTTCCTGGCGAGAGCAGTCAAGCAGAGAAACAGCCTGCTTCCTGGAGTAATGGGAGCTCCATCACTAGAGATTTTCAAATGAAGATTGGTCAGCCATTTGTCTGGGATGGTCTGAGGATTTCTCCCCTGAGTTGGACTAGAAGATCTCTAAGCTTCCTTCCAACTTTATCATTCTATGAAACAATTTCATACATACACACATATATAAACATACTGTACACGGCTATTACACAAACAGATCTCCAACTCTATGTAAAATATATAGACAGCTTTTAAAGTAAGATTGGAGTTATTTGTAGTAGAATACTCCATATAAAAATCATCTGAAGTCAAGTAAATAAAATGTTATGTTCCTATTCTATTGATGTGGCAGTCACATCAGCTTGTTGAAAAAAATTAAGTTAACCAATAATTCAGTTGTTTGTGGAGAATTTAAAAAAATCTTGGCTCTGAGTTGGTAAATCCTGCAAAAGGAAGGATTCATTCTTGATGTGGATGTGGTTGAGGAAGAAAATACAAGAACTAATTAAATTTTAAAATATTATAGCAGGGGCATAGAATAAAAAAATATTAATTGCTTTTAGCTAAAGGGAAGCAGAACAGGACAGGGTTTTTTTAAACAGAAAAACATGAAAAGAAACAAAACTGGCTGTGGACTTGTGGTAAAATTTCCCAGAAAGATGAACATTCTTGGCAGTTTCTTAAAGACAAAGTGATATTTTGTAATTAATACTATTGAAAGGTAATATTTTTGTTTATTATGTAATTCATATTTCTCTACTGACTTTATAAGCACTTGCAGATCAAATTCTTACCATAAATGATTTTTACCAGCACAAACACCTTTGAAGTTAAGCTGTATTTGAATCAGTCAGGATCAGAGTTGTCTTCTTCGTAATAGTTTAAAATTAATTTATTAAGTATTGCTGTAACTCTCAAACTTTCTCAAACCTCCAATACCAGAACAGGAAGTAATGAAGAATATTAATTTATCCGGTTCAGCAAATGACCATTTCTGTATACAGTGGTGCCTCACAAGATGAGTAACTCACAAGACGAGAAACTCACAGGATGAGCAAAAAAAATTAATCAAATTTATTCCACGAGATGAACCGTGACTCACGAGATGAGAAAACTTCGTGCCATACCTTGCGCATCATCAGTAAGTGCTCTCTGTATTTCCCATTCAGGCAGCAACTCTACGTGAGAGTTCTGCCGATGCAGCAAGCGCGTGCACGCATTCTGCCAACTCTACCTTGTGCTTTACTCCATTGTTGCAGACAGCAACCCCACGCAAGAGTTCTGCTGATGCAGTAAGCACGCGCCCATGCGTTCTGCCGACTCTGCCACGCGCAGTTTACCCATTCCCATACGGGCAGCAACATGTGTGCGTGCATTTTGCCAACGCTGCTGCATGGTGGCAGGTCAACATTCCTGATTACAATGAACATCGCACGATGAGATCACGTGGAAAACCTCACAACAGAGCTCTCCTCTCTCACTGCGTAAACAGCGTAAATTAAGTGAAAGGCATTCAAGAGAGAGAACTCCCTGAGACTT
>JANHZU010009761.1:11983-34176 GCA_032468055.1 Acrochordus granulatus | reverse complement strand
AGGAAGGAAGGAAGGAAGGAAGGAAGGAAGGAAGGAAGGAAGGAAGGAAGGAAGAAAGGAAGGAAGGAAGGAAGGATCTCCCATAAGTAGTAATGAGGATGACAAAGATTGATAACATCTCCAACATTTTTCCTTAGAGGGTTATCTTTCGTAAAGATAAAATAAACTTTGCTTATTTAATGCTTTGATTTAAAATAAAATAATTCAAATAATATTTTATAATAAATATTTTACATTTAATAAATACAACCCCTACCTCCAAAATAATTGGAAGACAAAAAAACCCAAGATATCTTTTATTTTAGATGTCAATTGGTAGTGAGTCAGCTCATATGATTCTTAAAAAGGACATTGTGCTGAGATTTCTAATTCTCTTCCTATTCTTTAAAAAAAAAAACAAATGTAGATGGGACTGTGGCCTTTCCAAACTTCACAGCTGCAATTGTTTCAACAGATCACTGCTCCAGAGAAGCGAGATCCTGTGTAATGAAAATCAGCCTACTAGAAGAGTTTCCAGTGCCCTTTTGATAAATTTAAAGTTCATAATATTAATCAGAATGTTTACAAAGTGCACCAAGCAGGAGAATATTTTTGCTTAAAAAAGATGACGACAGGATGGGTAAATAGGATGATTTTGCTGACTGTGGCCTGTTAAATTTGTCCTTCTGATATCACCTCTTCTGGATTGAAGTGCTGTCAACCAGCAAAGGCTATCATGATTTCTATCTGCAAAGCACTGCCATTTATTGTGGTCCTTTACTGATAAAAAGTCTCTTGAGTTTTCTTGCAAAAAGTTCACTAACTAGCAAGCTTCACAAATGGCACAAAAAGAGAGAGGGGTGGTCTCTTTGGCCCCACCATTCAAATCTATCGTCAACATTACAATCCATTCTTCCTGTCTCTGCTCCCCACCCCACAAAATCCTTTAGGAACAAAAGAAAAGATCTTTGTAGAAAAGATTTTTGAAATAGGATTCCTTAACCTTTCAGCACAATAGGTTTCAAAAGGAAAATAGTTTTTTTTTCATGGGGAAATCATGCTAATTTTCGTGGCTGCTTATTATTTCTTGAAGGCCTTACAACTGGCTGCTGGAAAACAACGGGGGGGGGGAATCTCTTCCTCTTCAGTCCAAACTGGTAGGCTTCCAGTTGGCCCCTGGATGACTTCAAATGCTAGACATGATAGACCAGGGACCTTAATCCAACTGCAGGGCTCTTCTGATGTTCTTTGCACAGGAAGGTTAGGTCTAAATCCAACAATTATTTCACTCATGCAATAGCTGTGTTAACTCTTGCTGAAACAAAAGTGTAAGTGTTGCTACAGAAACTACCTGAAACAGCACCACAAACCTTTTCACTGGAAGATGACCAATCATGCTTGCAGAAAATCACTAACAGATACTCTGATCGCATCTCTTTGGATCCAACCAAATATGGTACTTTGATACTTTGGCTTTTTTCCCCTCTCTTGTCTCAAAACACACACTGCCAATTTCTTTTTTCTTTGTACTGTCCTGTCTTTATTTTTAACATATGGATTTCTGCACAATATTATTACCATCCTTGGTGCAGAAAAGAAATGGTTATCTGTTGATTGTCAATATTAGAACTGAAATAAACAATAAGTAATGTATCCTAATTCTAATCTTGTCTCTAAAGATCATATTAATTATGCATTAGGCCACGATTTTTTAATATGATTTCTATATATTTTTTAATATATAAATCAAGATTTCCTGTGAACAAAGTTGCCATTTCAAATTTGCACTGCAGACTAGAACACTGGATTAATTATGCCCGACTGCAGCAATAACCTTGAATTAAGGTTTCTATTTTAAAGGAACAATTGCCTTTCTGGTTGATGAAACCTGTCGTCCCATCAGGTAACAGACGTGACCAGGAAAGAGAAAAGCGGTAATGAGTCAGTCCAAGCTGTTTGATACATTTCAAATCTTCCTCCCACAGAGTGTAACTGCCACAAGCTACATCACCGGTCTGGTTGTTGAAAACCCGATCTCCTCCCTGATGGGTGAACATGTCCCAAACACTGGGGCCTTTTTCATCTGCATCCCAGCCTCCTGATTAAAAATAAAATGATCGTTACACTTTTGACATGGAGAAGACACATGGTGAATACATCATCGTGAATGCATCAAGGCCATCACATAGTTAGTTCAAACAGGCCAAAAGAACTTTCACAAAGTGTGATTATGCATGGCATGCGCATCTTCTTTCTATACTGTACTTAAATCTTCCATACATTCACAAGCTTAATCCACATCAAAGACCAAGTATGTATTTTTTCCCTTGTGCCATTCCATGCTCCTTGGCTCTTAGCCTATGGCTCTAACAGACAGAAAATTTGCCCATTCCTATTTTCCAGCAAAGGAGATGAGATGGTTTGAAGTTTCAGCTAACCACAGCAAAAGATTTCAAGAACGGTGCTAAACATGTTTGCCAAATGAGTTTTCCTATCTCCAAAGAACCAAGACTATTATGAATCAATCAAACATCTCCTCCACATACATTATAACACCTTTTACTCTCGCTTCTGGAATAGTTCTCATAGTTTTCACAGCCCTCTGTCACCCTTACAAAGCAGAAATAACTTCCTGAAAATTGAATTCAATTTCTAGTGACCTGATGGAAACATCCATGTAGTTTTAAAGCAGCAATGATTTGATGTTGTCTTCCAGGATAGTTTTCAACTTCCTAATTTAACCTCCATTCTTGGAATTTCCTAAAGGACTTCCATCTCAAAACTATCCAGGTCTCATCCTGATGAGAGGATTTTTTTATCAACCAAGGTTGGTTAGATGCTTCCTTTTGCTATGATTATATTAATGTGTGTTGTCCTAAGTAATCCAGTAGAAATGTAGGTATAAAATAAGGATAAAAAAGGGGAAAAAGAAGAAAATATTTTCTAAGAGCAGTGCATCTAGCTTGGCAGCACTAATTGACCAGTTGAAACACCATCCTTTTCATCAATGCCAAGTAAATTTGAGAGGAAAGAAAGGGACCCCTGGAGAGAAAAATATTTGAGAACTATTATTTTGTAATAATATTGTAAATTAACAAATAAATATTTGAATTTACATTAATCAATATAGATATATTGATCGTGATGGTGTGGAAATGGAAAGAAGCTGGTGAGGGAGGAATCAGCAGTTCTTAGGCTGGACAGAACTGTTATGTCTATATTGAATGTTATGTCTTCTATTCTGAAGGCATGAGGAGAAAGGCCTAATTTCTATTGATTCAAAAAAGGCTGGAGAAAAAGGCCTTGAATTTAAACTCTGGAGCAAAATGCATGTTTTAATTTTTGTATTCAGCAGAAGGCAAGTTCTCTGAACATACATAGCTTCTGTCTTGTTAATAATAAGTAACTAACTGCTGTGCCTCTCCGTTTCTGCTGTAAACAAGATATTGGCAAGAGGGCTAAGATTTATTGCTATGCTTAGTATGAAGCTGGAGAACACCTGGACGAGGATATGCACAGCAATAACTTTTTGGAAGGAGTTTGTAGAAAACTCTGTTTTGATCATGCTTATTTCAAACTGAGATATGGTAATATAACTGGCCACTAATTTCATATCTACCCTAGTTGGGCTGGTGCTGTTTTTTGATGGCATATTTTGCATAAAAAGAGCTTGAAAATAAGACCAGGAGGAAATTACACACAGCTGTAGAGACATTTAAATGACCAAGCAGCCATCCCAAGACTTTATGTATCAGTGAAGGCAAAATTATTCACCATAACACACAATAAATAAAAAAGCTGATTTGTGTCAAGTTGTCTTCCAAATTGTGTCAGTATGGGTCATCCATGATGTCGTTAGACATCACTTACTTTGTCTCTGTCTGTTGGCAAGATGAAGTTGGGATAAATTACAGCACAATGTAATAATGTCAGGAGACTGAGAAGCTGTAATATATTTTACAGAGAGGGAAGAAAGGGAAAACGGAGGATTTGACACAAGGCTGATATTTATTGTGGCAGCTCCATGTTTCTCAGAAAGTGTAGACCTATCCTCAGATAACTAGATATATTGATGATACTTCTTTTTTATTCATACTTTCAAGTGGTTGTAAACTGGAAAGAGAAAAATATCCAAATAAATGTGAAAAGCCTCACAGGATTCATTATTTAGGATCACTACAGATCACGGATCCTAACCCCATATAATTGCAGAATTCATAAGGATGAAAAGTTTTAATACACATTCATCAAATTGGCATTTTTAAAAAAATCTATGAATTAATTGGAGGTGTCTCCGAGTCCAGCCACAGATCACTAAAATGATTTTCACAAGTGTAGATAAATTCAGTGTAAAAAAAGGACAGATTAGACAAGATGGATCCCTCCAGAAAAACAACCATTTTGGGTTGTCCTTTGAAAGTCCTGATATCTTATTAGAAAGAAAGGAAATGCCATTCTAAAGCATAGCCTCAGGCATATAGAAGATGTGAATTAATGTAACAGCATCTCTGGAAAATGTCTGCCTTTCACTTAGACAAGTGTCTATAAGGAAGGGGAGCAGGGGAAACAGCAAAGGTTTTCACAAATTAAATTTTACACTAGGTTTTTGCAACCTCTGCATAAATTTTTGCATCCTGATAGTTTAAAGATATTTTATAGTGATTTCAAAGTCTTTGATAGAGGTCACTATTTAAAATGTCATTATAGGCTGCAATCATGCATACCTTACATTTTTCCTCCTTGATTTTCTTAAGTGTATTGCCAGCATAGTTGAAGATGGAGCTGCAGTCTAAGGCTTCAGCTGTAGCTTGAACTCATGAGCTAGTTCTTTTCTTTGCTTAGCTTGTTCTGCAGCGCAGATACGATCATCTTGCCTTACATGGAAGGACTTCAGAAGAGGCCCAAAGGATATATGAGGAAAACTAATGCTCCTTTTAGGCACTTAGGCACAGCTTTAGTGGGTCCAGGAAAAAAAATAAGGAAGGAGCACCAGTAGTAAATAGTGCTGGTTACTCAGCATATGTAACACCATATTCCATGAGCTGCATTGATTGCCAGTGTGCTTCTGGATGCAATTCAAAGTGCTGGTTGTCAATTTTAAAATCTTTTGTGGCTTGGGATCAGATTACCCAGAAGAACATCTTTTCCTGATTGTTTCTCACCATCAGATTTGACCAGGCAGTGTCAGGCTCATCCTTTCAAATGAATAAAAAATTAGATCCCTTTCCCACTCCTCTGTGAGTCCAAGATTTCTTCCACCTCATACTCCTCTTCATCATCATGAGTGGGAGAGATGGATCCTAGGATCCTAGAGTTCTTGGATGTACTTCTTTGATCCCCAAAATGGCTTCTAATTTTCCCAAGGAAGTTCTGACAGTTGTCCAGTATTGGGTGAATGGCCCATTTTGCTGCCAATCCCTGCAACAAGTTTAATAAAAGATCACCTGGTGCAGTCAGTTGGGAACTCTGTGTCTGCTGTCCACTGTAATCTTGCACTGAGTAAGGACAATTCTTAATTGGTCCAGGTTCCCTCCGTACTTTTCTGGCAAGTTGCCATGGGAGTTCACAAGCACTGGCTGCACCAGTGCCATTAGTATGGCCACAAGCTGCTGGACATTTTCCCCAACCTGATGCAACAACTGCGCCTTGTAAATTATTGACCTATGCGTCCATTTCCTACTGGTGCTGCAGGCTGCTACTAAATGCTGTAGAGTTATTGGTATTCCTTGAGAATCTGTGGCTATGTTTGACATTTCCTTCCTCTTCTTGAGAGTTCAGTCTGATAAGATTGATATCAGTTCTACCCTAGAACAATGTAACACAATCTAGCCAAAGTCCAGTTCTTTATTTGCATACACTATATAGACAGAATCTTGCCGGACTCAACCTATGCTATTCTAACTTAATGGATATATCCTAGGAAATCCTAGGAAATGGCTACCCTAAATCTCTTCCTCATCCCAGGATCCAGCTCTGGACTATGCTACCTCTTGTCTCACTCCACCCCTTTATAACGATGAGGGTCTTGGACTAGGCCTGGGAAGACCCAAGTTTGTGTCTGTCCTTAGCCACAGAAGCTCCCTAGGTAACTTGTACCAATACCCCCTCTCTCTCAACCTCAAAGGACTGTTGTGGAAAACAACAGGAGGGGGGGAAGGCTTTGTGCATGTACCATGATCTTGAGGAAAGATGGGATGAAAAGCTAACAGGTTAATGAATCCATCCATAAGGTAACTTGCTAATAAAGAAATACTGCAAAGATCTCATTTTTCTCTGAAGACATCAGTAGTGGCTACCAGCAAAATTAGCCTATGCGAACTGTGGGATGCAAATTTCCATTCAAATTTTTCAGATAAGAGACTCACAAGGAAGTGATATGGTGAAATCTGCCATGTTATCAAAGAGGGTATCGTGATCCTCTTAGGGCATATCAACCATTGCAGAAATATATCACTGTGGAAAACAATTCATTTTTATACTAGTCTAACTTGTCTCCTTCCTTTTACTACCCTATGATAAGCTTGTAATATAGGCTGGGCTGAGGAAGAGTAAATTAGCCCCAGTATAGACTTCCTCAATTTCCCTGGAGAAAAAGGGAATTATACTTTAAATATTTTGAGCCTTTTCCCCCACTGTCTGTGTAAATATCCGATTTTTGTAACTACAAAGGAAAAAGAGAGGAGAGGCCTTTGTGATATAAGTTAGTATTCTGGCCAAGGAGTGTTAATTTCATTACAGATAAATTTCATTCCAAATTTCAGGGCAAGGTCTTTGCAAAGTAGCTAATTAAATTCAAGCCCCTATTGGTCTCAGCAGGGAGGATGACCAGACTGATTTAATCCAGACTTGGAAGCTAAACAGGAGTTATACCAGAATAACAGACTATACTGAGAAGTCTAAAAATATCCCAAAAGTAAGTGCTAACAAATTACTTGGGCATTATTCTCAAGAAAACTATATGGAGATAGTTTTATTTGTCCACAGAGCTTAACATATAGGGCAAGTGTCCAACTTGGGCAACTTTAAGATGTATGGACTTCAACTCCCAGAATTCCTCTCAGTTAAATCACAGATTTAACACACATCTTAAAGTTGCGAAGGTTGGACCCTGCTGATGTAGGGTTTAGCAATTCTAGTCCTAAGATAAAACTGATTGTGGAAATATATTCATGCACATAACTTGTTTTCATGTAACATATTTAACTATTCTAAATTTGGTGGGTTCGACAAAGCATCTGAAAGAACATGCAAAAAATGAAATGAGAAAGCTAGAGCTAATTCTTTAGATTGCTTTTCCTCAGAGTAAACCATCTAACTATAATAGGAATACTTTAAGCTGGTAGAAAACATTTGGTATAATGGTGTAAGTATGTGTGTTTGTAGTGAAGCCAAGTCTGACTATTTTCTCACTGTACTGTGAGCAAAGAACAAAGGAATAAATCTAAGCCAAAATTATGCTCATATTTTATAGAAAGTAATGCTTTTTAGAGTTCCCTGTCTGAAAAGTTAAAGGGACATTATGGCTTAAAATCATTTATAAATTAAATATCACCTAATCTCTCCAAGATGAATATCTATGCAACACTTTTACATTAGTCCTCAATAAAATGCATTTTAATAATCAATCACTTTTATAGAGATTAAAGATGGAAAAGATATATTAGGAGAACATCTAGTCTAACTCTTCTTGAGGTCAAATTGCTTCCTGAAATGTATTCAACTTAAAACTAAGTTTAATGGAAGGTTAAGCATGTTAAAGACAGCTAAAGCTTAACTACAATATGAAATACTTCTTCCACAACTCATCTCCTCATAGACATTGAGGCATGCCTGGACTTCCAGAAGAAAAAAATAGCAGATTAAAGACAGCTGTGCAAAAAATGGAGCCAACAACTGTGATGTTATGAAGAGCCATTGAGTAAATCAGCTTTTTATAGTTCCTCTCTGCACAAGAAGATGACTTGAGATTGCTCGCAAGTGCTCCAGACAATTGCTCTTCATGAGCAGACTGCAAGAAAGTGGTCTCTGACAAGTTTAGAGCTCTGGAGGACAAGAGAATGGCCGTTTTACTTAAACTGTGTTTGGTGACTTTAAAAAGGCAGTGGGTATACATATTTCCATTTCTAATTAATTTTAGAGATTACTTGTTAACTTCCTTTCAACTAATAGGAATTTTTGAAAGATATGTTTGATAATGTCAAATGAGTTTCCTTTAATCCTCAGTGAAAGAAGTTTTAAACTCATGTTTAAAGCTTAATTTTTTTTTGGAATAAACAGAAACATTATGGTAGAAGTTGGGGCTGAGCCAGGAATGAAGAGGGGATTAGTTTGGAATCTCTGTGCATGCACAAATGCCAGAGGTCCAACCCCTTGTGAGGACTGTTAGTCATATCTGGAGAATGCAAGTATGGGCTGGCAGTTGGAGAAATTCTTGTGACCTTGAAGTTTCAATAAACCTTTAGATTGGAACTGAACTCTCTGGGCCTGCTCCTACCTGCCTAACAAAAAGGGTGATTAAAACTTTGATTTTAGAAAATTACAAATGGACGAAGGGTCCAAATAGATTTGAAATAGGATTTTGGAATTAAATATAAATCCATGGAAAATATTTTTGTTTTAAATTTATCTAAAAATATAGTAAGATAAGACTTTGAACACCAGATGCTAGAAGGAACTGAATTTTAATTAAAGGAGAAGAATAGTAAAACTGGACTTACTATTACAGAATGTATCAAAATACTCTAACATTAGATACACTGAAGAATAATTTTGAAAAACAGACTCAGAACTGAATTTTAATAGTGTCAACAGAAACATTTGCTTCTATGGAGAGAGTGTGTCTGAAAAATCTTATGGAAGAAGAAGAAATTTTACTGGACAGGATTGAGACTGAGTTGCAAGTAGATTTACAAATGACAGGCTATAAAAATGACATGGATAAAGATGTATAATGTATATCACAAAATATATGTTACATTCGACCTACAAAAGAAACTGGATGATATATTAACAATTAAAAGGGATATACAAACAATAAACCAAGAGAATGACTGTGATGACTTCCTATATTAGATGTACAAAAAGTGGGTTATTAAAGTTTTGAAAAGTTTTGTGAGAAGGGACAAAGAAAAAAATTAACTTCTACAACATTATTTGACTTAAAGATTAAGACTGTTAAAAGTAAAAGGAAGGAATATTAAGTTGGCTAATTTGAACAAGGTTAAGCATTTGTATGTAGTTATTTCTCCTTAATGGACTTTTGTTGACACTAGGATTGAAACTATGCTTTATAGATTAGTTTATAGATAAATAAAGAGATGGTATATGGGAAGAAGAGATCGTTTTTTATATTTTAAGAGGTGGTAAGTTAGAAAAATTCTTTATACTTTTGATAGAAGTGGGAAACTATTTTTTTATTATATTCTTACTTTTTTCTTTTCTATTTCTATTTTGTTTTTCTTCCTTTTTTATTCACCTATTCTTTTTATTCTTCTATCTTTTTTCACTTATATTAGCTTTTATGATGTAATTATACTCTTTAATAAAATTGCTATCAACAAATGAAATTGAATTATGTCCCATGTGTCATAGCTCAAGAATCCTGGCACATCTACATAAGTTTATCCAGCATATTGAACTTTAATGTCAGACCATCTTCAAAGGACATCAACATTATTTGAGCATCCTTCAATTTTCCCATTTTCTTCCAGTTCAGTAATTCCTGGCAAGCCTATTTTATCAGTGGAGAAAGTTTACTAGCACATCAGCCTTGATGTCAGTTGAATTTCTTCCCAAAGAAAGTTTTAGCTTTTTGATCTTCAAACTTTCACTTTTCTGTAGATCAACTAAATGTAAAATTAAAAAGATAAATCAGGATTATTTGGCATATTTTAGAAATACTAATCTCAGAATCTTTTAATTTATCTGCAAATGCTTCCATGTTTCTATATACGATGCCATGGGAAAGTCTATAATGCAATATTTTGCAGGAGAGACAGAATGAGGAATCACAAGTTTCAGTAAATAGTATTTATTCAGCCTAGCACATTTCAGAAAATATTCCTTATTGAAGGATACTTGAAAAAAACTAAAAAAAAAAAGATTTTCAACCACCGTGAATTATAACACTATTGATAAAAAGATGATTCAAAATAATTCACAACATCTAAAATAGAATAGCTTCAGGATAACAAACACTAAAAATAAAGATATCAGAAGGATTATTATTATAATGAGCACAAAAAAATAGTTTACAAAAAACAGAAGCATAAGTTTACATGCAGTGTAAACTTTCTCCTGTTGTAGCTGGAAATAAAGATGAAAGAGGACACCAAGTGCAAAAAGTATTTTTTAAAAAAAATCAGATACCTTCAATCTGATATGCTGCTGTCGCTGAACCCCAGGCAAACTGTTCTGGGAAAGTCATACTTCCAGGATTCCAGTTGTCATCATCCGGAGAGGAGATGTCATCAGTAGAAACTGGAGTGAGAGCAGAATCCATGGGAAGATCAGCTATTCTGTCCATCTTCTGAACTTCTCCTTTTTATCCCCGAGATAATTTCTGGATTTAAGGAAATAGAAGTGGAATGTGAGGCTTAGCCATTAGGAACACATCTATATTCATAATCCATATACTGAGATTGTACCACTGAAGCTCGGTATCTTAAGAAGTACAATAACTAAAAAGATACTTGGATTTTGTGTTCGGGGAATATCCTAATCCATCATTCATGATTTGAAGAAAACACAGTGGAACCTTGGATTGCGAGTACCACGGTTAACGAGTGTTCCACAAGATGAGCAAAATTGTTTAATGAAATTTAATTCGGTTAGCGAGTGAAAACTTGCAAGATGAGCATTGCACAATGACCTCACATGGGAAATCTCACAGAACTACTTGTCTTCAGTCAGTGTGTACTGTATCTCTCGTACAGGCAGCATCTACACAAGAGCTCTGTTTACGCTATTATGTGCATTTTACACTATTACTATATGTGTTTACGTGTACTATATTGTGACCATGTGTGTGCGCGTAAAGCTCCATGAAGAAGTGTGAAAAGGAAGGTGGTAAGAAGAAAAAGGAGATGATTATGGCAGACCTTAAAAAGGAAATCATTGAGAAGGGACTGAAATGCCTGGTCGCAAGCCCATGAAAGAGCATCTCACCCGCTTGTTCTGTGCCAATGCAAGCAGGGATTTGAAGATAAAGCCCCTGCTTGTGTATCATTCTGAGAACCCATGCACCTCAATAAATGTAAGGTGCAGAAGAGCCAGTTAACTGTGATATGGAGGTCCAACAGCAAGGCCTGGGTCACACGTATCTTGCATGTTGAATGGATCAACATGGTCTTTGGTCCTACAGTGAGGCGGTATCTCCTGGAAAGGAATCTGCCACTCAAAGTCTTGCTGGTTATGGACAATGCTCCTGCCCATCCTTCAGGCCTTGAAGATGACTTATTGGAGGAGTTCAAGTTTATCAAGGTCAAGTTCCTTCCTCCCAACCTCCACTCCACTACTCCAGCCAATGGATCAGCAGGTCATCTCGAAATTTAAAAAGCTCTACATGAAAGCACTATTTCAGTGATGCTTCGAGGTGACTGAAGGAACTACCCTTACCCTCCAAGAGTTTTGGAAAGAGCATTTCAATATCGTGGGCTGCCTCAAGATCATCGATAAAGCCTGGGAGGGGGTCACAAAGAGAACCCTAAATTCTGCTTGGAGAAAACTGGCCTGTTCTTGAATGTGACCTTGAGAGGATTGCTCCCAAAAAGGAATCAGTTGTCCATGACATCATGTCTTTGGGAAAGAGCATGGGACTGGAGGTGGATGCGAACAACACTCAAGAGCTGGTGGAGGAACATAGCCAGGAGCTGACTACGGACGAACTGATGGATCTTGAGCAATGGAAGAGGTTGTGGAGGAGATCTCATCTGAGGAGGAGGAACAGGTGAAGGGATCCCTCACTTCAAATGAGATTTGGGAGGTGTGCGAAATGTTGGAAACAGTGCAAAATTTTGTAGAAAAGCACCACTTGGATAAGGCTGTAGCAGTGCAAATGATGAATCAGCAGTAATCCTATCACATGTTGTGACAGATACACAGTTTTTCGTATTGCTGATTTGTGAGACACTCAGGCTTATGTCAGATGGGTGGCTATATTAATTTTTTAAATAAAATATATATGGTACAATTGTATTTCATAAAGCAGTTGATAAATTGACCCTTTGCTGAATAGAGTTGAATAGGTGGAATTCAGCTTTTGCTTTTCGAAACATCTTCTCCCTTGTAAACATATTTGTATAAAAGCAGAACTGGTTAAAACCAGACAATACTTTATCAGAGGTTAGGAGTTAGGAAATAGGGCTGGGAGGTGATCAGTAGATAATTTTTGGAGGAGGAGGAGAAAGAGGGAGGAAGAAGAGTTGGAAGATGAAGAGGAGACTCTTTAACTATCTTCTATGTAACTAATCCTGAATGAGTGTTCAAAAACTTTTTCAAGAAAGTAATAATTAACTAGCTTGTATTCATTTTATTTGAAAAATCTCTCTGTTTAACAAGGGACTTTCTCACTAAAAGCGTGCCATGTGCAATGCTGCATGATTCTATAACTGTTTCAGGATTGGGACAAAGTTTCTTAATCTGCAGTTTGGGACTTTAGGAAGAAAAATCCAAAGCAATTTTGATTTTTTTCCTTGGCTGAAGTCCTGAATATAAGGCCTAGAAAAAAAAAGATCAAACAAGAATATGATAGATTATTAAGCTTGACTGGTGTCAAAAGTGTCTTTTACCAGAGAACTTTAAAAATAGTCTGGTTATGAAGGTTTTAATTTTCCCCCAAAACCAGTTTAATCCTATGGCAAAAAAAGCTGTTATGCTATTATACGAGTTGGTTAATTGGCTATTACCTTTTCTGGTTACTGGTATTCAAGAATTTTATTGTTTTATAAATGCATAATGTAGTTTGGAAAATATTTATCCACATAGGTGAAGATGCAAAGGAGGAAAGCTAGAAGGGACAGTTAAGAACATCAGAAATTCCACACCCATATCTTTTTATACATAGAGTAATTTTTTTAAGGATTATAATTAAACAGTAAAAACTAATGCAAACTAAAATACAAAATCAGAAGGATTAAAAGAAAGAAGCTTATCTGGTGCAATCAAACTTATCACTCCAAAGTTTCTAACAGTTGGACAGAAGTTACAAGCAATTTCTAAAAGTGTTTTAAAAGGAAGTACACAAATAGTAACTTTTCAAAGAAGCTGATCACAGTTTGAGCAAAACGGCTATTCCCTCATCTCCCAGAGGTCTAAACTTGTCAGAAATCACTATCTTGTGGTCTCTTGTGAGGGGAAGCTGTTTGGAGCACTTGTGGACAATCCCAAGTCTTCTCCCAGTCCAGAGGAATGATTGAAGAGCTGGTTTACTTGCCAGTCTTCCTTCCACCAGGGTCATTGGTTTCACTTTTTTGCAGAGCCATCTTCAGTTTGCCATTTCTTTCTCTGGAAGCTCTAAAATTCCACAGCTATATCCTGATGTCAAAGACAGTTCGAATAATTCGCAAAACATACAATAAAAATTCAGGTTATGGTTAATGTCTCCTTTCCCTAATATTTTAAAACTATGAGACAATACTTGCTGAAGGTTGTGCTTCAATCAAAATTTCACTATTTACTTGAAATCCTCTCCTCTCCCCTCTCTTCTCCCCTCCCCCCCTCTTTGTATTACTTAACATTTTTATTAATGATGGAGTTAAAAGACTTCATGGGATTATCAAAGTTCTCAGTGATGCAAAACAAGTCGCTGCCTCTTTAAAAGGAAAAAAAATTAAAAGATTAGATATGCACATATATAAGATATATTCATATATTAGAGGAATGATAATCTGTGAGGACATTTCTAATCTTGTTTATGTACTTGATGGGTGACCTTGTGCCAGCCATTCTCTCTCAGCCACAGGAGGAAGGCAAGGGCAAACTACTTCCAAAAATCTTGCCAAGAAAACCGCAGAGAGCTGCCCAGGCAGTTGCCAGGAGTCAACACTGACTTGAAGGCATAAGGTTTCTACTTTGATTCCTCTGCACTGGAAGAGAAGAGAAGTCCAAGGTCCGTGGTCCCATTGCCTTAATCCCCATTCCTGGCATAATGTCACTGGGCTGTTAATATTTTTATTCCACTGAACCCAAAGAGAGAAAAAAATCCCTTCCTCAGTTCTGTCAACAAGATATTTATATGCTGTCAGTAGTATAACATTGGCCAACAGGTGAGAAACAGATTTTGGTCCTGTGGTTAAAGTACCAGACTGGCAACCAGGAGGTCGCAAGCTCCAGTCCTGCCTTAGCTGTGAAAGCCACCTTGGGCCAGTCCTACCTCAGCCCAGCCCAGCTCACAGGGTTGTTGTGAGGAAAATAGGAGAGGAAAGGTATGTTAAATATGTTCGCTGCCTTGAGTTATTTATAAAATAATAAAGGTGGGATACAAATAAATAAAATACAAATTTTGTCTAAGCTTGGTTCCCACCTGACTGATTTTGTTTGCTTGCTAACAGGCTACGTTGGTAGAATGATTATTGGCAGCTCTACTGATTTTTTCCCTTCTGCTGATCACGAGACCACCTACAAAGTAGGCCCTCAGCAGCGATTCTTGATAGCAGCATCAGACACTTTCTGCATCGCATTAATTGCACTGAAGCTTAATGCTGTTCAAAATGGTATTTTGTTCGAGCTTGCTTTCTGATTATGCACGGCTTTTTCTTCTTGCACGTCAGTTGTGCTTATCTGAAGGAGGATCCTGTGGAAGATGAAAACTTTCTCACTACTTCAGCGCGGTACTGTATCTGGGCTGTAAAACTCCAAATGACCTCTAGATGACAGAAAAGGATTAGTGGTTGTGCAGATTTTTGCTGCTTAGATAAGTTAGGTTATCTAAGTTATTTTACTTGCGTTTGATAACTATAGCCGTTCTTCCAGCCGGGCTTGGGACTGCAAGTCCCAGAATTCCTTAATGAAGATGGCTGCCAGCTGTGGAATTTTGGGAGTTGAAGTCCCAATCCATTGAAAGCTTGAACTCTTCTGTCCCCTTTCTATGGCAGGTAAATGTTGAATAATTGAAAGAACTGAATAACTTCGTGCTTTTTTAGGAAGGTGTGGAATGCAAGGAAAAGAATCTTTAGAAAACCAAGACCAAGCTGGCATTTTGTAGTGCTTCCTTTCCGACGATTTGTTATTTTGTATATCCCAGGTGTGAACTAGAAAACTGAGTTCCAACAGCGTTATAAACAAATTGTTAGATTCACTATTAATCTGGTGTTTCATGATATGCTGCATAATTTATGACCTGCGTAATGTATGAACTATGCAAATTTTCTTGTTTTAATTCAATATGCAACATAAGTTGGTTTTAACAAATACTAGTTTTTTTCTTCTGTTGCTTTAATAAAGAGCACAGTGCCCTCTAGCAGTCATAATATGCAATTAAAGTAAGAGGTGCAAGTATAGGAGAGTCATGAAATTAATTAATAAATCGGTCTATCCTATTTTGATTAGGATTTGCTGAGTCACTTGGTCGACATCCAGTGGTTATCTGGATGTTTGTAACAAAGATATAGTACCTTTTGAATAATTGAATATATCACATAGCACTTCCTTCCAGCCCTGAGTGACCACAAGGAGTGGCCAATATTATAGCAGCACTGCTGACCTGTGATAATCGGAGCATGTTTCAGCTCAGATCTTTATTTGATCCCCACAAATATACTGCTCTTTTGTTCCACTAAGATTCAGAGTTTTTTCCCTGACTGTGTGAATGATGTTTTTGCACTTGTTTGTAATATGGAGAGCAGCTTTTCTTGCTTGCATATAATACTATAAAGATTAAGATGCCCTTGAGTTGAGCTCTGCAATAATGAACTTCATGGTCCCATCCATGAGTTTATTTCACAAAACTGTGGAAATTGGCCATTGCATTCTTCCAGGATGGATTCTTTTTCCAATTTCCCCATCTATCTGTTGAGAAGCTGTAACACACACACCCTGTGCCACCCTGTATTTAACTCTTCCTATTGGCCATCTATCAACAATGTTGAAACCATATTCTAAATTGTCTCGGTACCTTTCTCACCAATTCAATTTTCAGCTCATCAGCAAATCCTTCTTGAAATTGGTCAGTCAGAGCCAAATCATTCCACCCCACATTAAAATCTGATACTCTGTGATACCTTGTTGGAGCTTCTCAGTCAGCTGTCGCTCTCCTTGTTAGATCATTGAAGGATGCTTTAAATCTTTGCTTGAAATTCTGGAGAATGTCCAGTACTTAGTCACTGCCAATAGGACAGCCCACTTGGCTGCCACTTCTTTCACTAAACTCAGCATGAAAGTTACCTTGGTGTGCAATCTGTCTCTGTTTGTGAGATGGGCTGCATATCAATTTGATAAATAAATTTCCACTGCTTAAGAATTCCATAAGCAATTCAACTAAGCTGTAAAAGCCAGGAATTGCTTTTCTCCAGATTCCTCTGGCAGAGTCCCATCAGAGTGCAAAAGTGCCAGCTCCACTGCCTGCTGCTGTACCGCTGCTGGCTGAAGTAAAAGTTCTAAATACTGTGTTAGCACCATCCTGGCATTCTGCAGATTAATTATTTTTAAATCCACTTGGTGGTGATATTGTAATAATTCTGCAGCAAGGTATTCTTCAGACAGTTCAGGGTCATCTGCCATCTCTCCCTCTCTTAGGAGGTTTTCTAGCTCGTTGTCCATCTTGTGAGGTCGTCCAAGTTAGGAAACAAACTCCACAGATTTGACTAGAACCATATTTTATTGATATAGATTGTAGTAACAGAATCTTGCAAGCCTGACTATGGGTTCACTTTCCTCTCTCTTATAACCCAATGAATTTGGGTGGAGCCAGTTTGAGCTTCACCCTGATGCTTTATCTTTTTCCTGGACTTAAAGCGTGCTTCTGTTTTTGTAACTCTTTCTGTATATTTCCTCCAAGCTCCCTCTGTTGCCCTCTACACTAGCATACATAGTTTTGGATTTCCACCATCCAACTTACAAACCCCACCTGCTTAGCTTCAAGGTCAAAGCCAGAATTAAGGTATACAATATTAGAGCAGGTATATGTGACTGACAGCTAGTTCAGAAGTACAGCATTTCTATTATGTTTCCCTGCAGTTTGGCTATTAGTAGGCTTGGGGAAGGATTCAAGCCAGGATTGTGTGTGAGATGTGGCATCTCCCCATTTTTTTCCCATCAGCCAAGGAGAAAAATTGGTAGGGGTATTTCTTTTACCACACATGACTTTTAAACAAGAGTAATTCTTTGGTGATCTTTTGCCATTGGCCATCCTGCTTGGAACTGAAGGCAATCAGAGTCTATCAGCATCCCAAGATCCACATCCCTGCTCTTAGTGTCTTCTAGGCCAAGAAGTGGAAATCAGGGCCAGATCATCCATCCTGCAAGAAGCTACTTTCACTGAGCACCTCTTCTACCCGATCTGTTCCCAGATCTTCCCATTTAATTATAAGAATGTGTGACTGTGTTGGCAATTCTCCCCTCCTTTTCTCCATTCCATTTTCTCCATTTTATGCCATGCATTTTAATTTGTTAGCTCTGGGCTGCTTTGTTTTATTGATTATATGCTAGCTGGGAGAGCCTTTTCAGCTGAACACTGAAGTAAACATGCTTCAGATAAATAAAAGGACAGTGATTAGGAAATCCAGACAGGGCATATTTGTCAGTGGCTATGAGCAATGACCAAAAGTTTTAGCGTCTCATTTCTTATAACAGCCAACTAGATGACAACAGCTGTGTCCCATCTTTGTTCCTTGTCAGCTGATGTCCAGGACCACAGGGACACCATTCCCAACCATCTTGGCCAGACAGGATTCCAGAGAGTTGGCCTTTCCAAAACTCCTTCCAATGTTCATTGTCCACAAGCATTCCCATAATAAGGGCAGCCATTTGGCTAGTTGATATTTAAAACTATTATTGATTTGGGATCCCATTTTTGGGCCTTCATCAAAAATCCTAATGCAACAGTCGTGTCTAATGAGTACCACTAGCTTCTCAGGTTGTCAGTGAGCTGCCTTCTAGCACAAGCTCTGCTGGTGTGGAATTTTAAGAGCTTAAAACAGTCTGTTGCAAGAAGTAGGAAGAGAAAGGTCTCTAGTTCATAGCAGGTGTGCTTTCTATGAACTTCTAGGTGTGATGGGCCATGCTGTCTCATCACTGCAGTCAGAGAAAGGTAGCAAATTCAATTTACTTTTTATATGTAGAATGGAATCCTTCTTGCATTTTAATATTTAAACTGTGTATTTTAAATGTTGTTAACTGCCAGTGTCTTTTTGGAATTGGGCAACCTCAAAAATGATATATAACTAAAAAGTCCCATTAAGCTCTTCCAGCATGGCCTTGGGGGTCTAGGAGTTGTGATCCTCTTAATCTGAAGGGCAGCAGACTAGCAGAGATCAATACCTCAAGAGTTACTTTGTCATCTAGCTTTCAGTTATGCAAAACCAAAGGTTCCTGGGTTGAGACCCCCATTGCCGCCTCCCCTGTGGAGGAAGGACTGAAGCACAGCTGGAAGATTGGGCAGATGAGGACAGCCACCAGAAAGCCGCCAGAGAAGACCTGCTGCCTGGCAGGGTCAGGGATGGAGAAGTCACTATTGCAAAGGAGATAGTAGAGAAGAGGAGGAAGACTCAGGGGGAGAGAAGCGGAGGAGGTTGCTGCTGCTGCCTCTGCTGCCTGGGAGGAGGATGAGGAGGGTGCCGGGAAGGATGAGGAAGCCCAGCCAAGGAGACTTCTCTACTGGAGCCCATACTATCCACGCCACCCACCCACTGGCCAGCCTGTGCCCCCTGCCGCTGCCGCCACTGCCCTCACTGCCCCAGCCACTCTCCACTCCAGCCATTCTCGGAGCACATCACAGAGGAGGAGGTGGAAGCCTCGGCATCTCTCTTGCATCCTGATGAAGCAAGCTCTCATACTCTGTTGTAATTCCACAGTTCTCTACAACTCTTTTTGGACTACATATACCAGAAAAGAACTCCTGGAGATTGGATGGCACTCTTTAATGTTGAATATCTAAGTTCATTTATTGTTGTGTTATTGTTTTATTACTGTTGTCTTGCAAGTATGCTGAGAGCTGCTATATGAGAGTCAAATTCCTTGCATATCTAACCAAGTTTGGCCAATAAAGTATCTGAATCTGAATTATAGTTAAATAACACAAATGGATTTCTTTCCATGTGAGAAACAGATAAAAGTATAATATAGAAGAGATTAACAGGCATAAAAACCCACAGGAGGGAGGCAAAGCAATATACTCAAGAATAAAGTATGCTCTTCAGCTATATTAGCATTTTTAAAAAGTCAGATTTAAAATCTGTTGATAAACAACCATTATAGGTAATTTAAATGATGTTTCTGAAGGCTGTTTACTATTTAAACTTTAAGAGCTTAAAGACAACAAATAATGGGGACCATAATGGATTAAAGTCAGCCAGGAGGAGTAGAAGTACTTGTCTACCAACTGACATTATTGGAGAGGGGGGTGGGCTTGCAAAATGCTGGAGATATAGCACTGTGGAAGATCCCAGGCATTTAATAATATTTGGCATTTTATAATATATTTGTCTTTTTTCCATGATATACAATTTAGCATAGTAGCAGCATACTACAGACACTCTAGTTCATTGTTTTTCAACCTTGGCAACTTTAAGAAGTGTGGACTTCGCTTCCCAGAATTCCCCAGCCAGCATGAACCCTGAGAAACATTGCTCCTATGCTGAATCTCCAAGGAAACACCTGGCAGCTTCATCTTTCCATAGACAAAATTGCATTCTCTCCTTTATTTCTTTCTTGGACACTTAGATTATAACATCCTTATCTTCTGCCTTTTGCCTCTTCCAGATATTTCTTAGTGATTTAAAAAGTCTATTAAATTGTTGCCGTAGAAACATACAGCTGGGTTATTAACACTCCTTCCTCAAATGTCAATTTTCTGACCAGGTACTTCTTCAGAGTGACTCTCATTGATAGCCTCACTGGCTAAGATAGAATTGGTCTGGAATTGCGTGGCGCCTACATCGGGTTCAATAAACAAACCACAAGTCAGTACACTTCAACATTTTCATCAGGTGGCTCAGATGAAAAGATGGAGAGCACACTTACTTATTCAATTCTACATGGTATTTAATTGGGAAGAATAGTCAATACCTTAAGACTGAAGGAAAATCTAAAATAAACCGGAGAGGTTAGGGAAGTGGGTTGAAATAATGGAATATAATAGAAATAAATGCAAAGTTTATCACTTAGGAAACCAAACCTAAATGTGTGAGTTCAGCTAGGAGACTTTTAGTTTGGGGATATTCTGTGCCAAAAGGACCTGCAGTCTCTTGACTTCTCTTAATATCACTTAAATTCCAAAGGAAGGAGACACAAAGAATCCCCACCTTTTTTTAGAGCTGAAAACAAGGGCAATCAGAGCAGAAGAGATGTGAAGAGAGGAAAGCACAAACACACAAGGCACAATCTATGTAGATATGGTGTAATGAAAATTTGATAATGTGGTTGGGTCCCAGGAGAAACTTTTGTTCAGATGTAGCTTATTTCAATGCTGCTTATGTTTCAGAACTTCCGAGACCATAATTCATGCTCCTTTCCTTGCCATAGGCAAACTTACTGCTGGATTGTACACCCAGAAATATTATTTTGGGGATGCTACAGCTGCTGCAAAATAGAATCTGCTTCCCAAACAGACTGAACACTGCTTTGAGGGAGGAAAAGAAGAAACAAGTGGCACCATTCAGAGCGAATCCTGCCACAGAGTCTATTGTTCATTGACTTAAAATGGATCATAGTAACAATAAGCACAAAGAATAGCTTTGATGGAGGGTTTATCTGATATACTCTGATATTACTGGTCTGATGAAGAGATCGTGGCTTTAGTGAAAGAAGATATCAGCACTTTTATCTCCTTCTGGGTCAATGCAGGAGAACCGAAACTGCTTTGATGAACATAATGAATGCTTGGAGGAAAAAGAGGAGGAGAAGGAGTATTTCTTTCTTTCCATAGTTCTTTTATAGCAGACTAAAATGAACTATAAAAATTGAAAATTAGTAAAAATGGTAAAATCATTGTTTTCAAGAGTTAAGTGAGATGATTCAAATTATACCGAATAAATAATTGAAAATATTATTCAAATAATCATTTGAAGAAGAAAATTGGTGATTCAGGAAAAATTAAATCAGGGGTTGAAACATGTAGCACCACGGTTGTTGTCCAACATATAAAAGGCCATCAGTTCATGACCCTAAGTTACTCTTTCTCTTCCCCTTGTCCTGCAAATGCTCTTCCTCTTGCATTTATCTTTGTTTTCAAGGTCTTTTGATGGGAAACAAATGAAAGTACTAATCTTCTGTGAGTTTGCTTTGTTTAAAATATCTATATCCCAGTTTCCAATTTCATTTCTGCAATGACTTACCATAAAACTTCAGAGATCCTCATATGAAATAAAACCAATATAATGCAAAATAGCAGTAGTAACAAAACAGACATTAACAAGAATATAAGCAGCTAAGAAAAAATAATGCAATAATAAATTCATGTCTTCTTTCTTTCCTTCTCTCAGTTTCTATTGGCATTGTGTTCCATGTTAGAGTGTGCTGTTTAGCATGAAGAGAATCTAACTTGGGGATCTGCTGACAGATTTGTTGGAAGAGGGGGAAAAAAAGAGGACACATACAGGAAGTCCTTGACTTACAACCACAATTGGAGCCAGAATTTCCATTGCTAAGCAAGGCAGTTTTTATGTGAATTGTGCTGATTTTATTACCTCTTTTGCCACAATGGTTAAGCAAATCACTGCAGTTGTTAAGTGAATATGTGGCAATTAAGTGAATCTGGTTTTACCCACTGACTTGACTTGCTGGATGCCAGCTGGGAAGATCACAAATGGCAATCTCACGACCCTAGGAACTACAGCTGTCATAAATACATGCCAATTGCCAAGCACCTGAATTTTGACCATGGAGATGCCGCTACAGTTGAAAGTGCAAGGACTGGTTAGTCACTTTTTCCAGTGCTGTTGTAACTTTGATCAATTGCTAAACAAATGGTTGTAAGTCAAGGACTAGCCTTGGAGAGTCTGGAGATGAGTTGAGGCAGCTTGAAGTTGAATAGATGGTGCTTTGAGATGATGTTTTGGAGA
>JANHZU010009760.1:0-12939 GCA_032468055.1 Acrochordus granulatus | reverse complement strand
GCATGAGTGACCGAGTGCAGGGACTCCTGGTCCAGGAAGGGGCGTAACTGGCGCACAACACGAAGCTGTGCAAAGGCCCTCCTGGCCGCGCTCACCACCTGCTCTTCAAGAAGGAGCCGCGAGTCCAGGAGTACCCCCAAGTTACGCACCGGGTCTATACAGGGTAGTGCAACCCCATCAAGAGATAAGGGTGGAAATGTCCTGGGACCCGGACCCCCCCGCCACCCAAAGCCCCTCCGTCTTGCCGGGGTTCAACCGAAGTCTGTTGCTCCCCATCCAGCCCCATCCAGCCTCCAGGCACCGAGTCAGGGCCAGGACAGCATCGCTCGGGTCGCCCGGGAAGGAGATGTAAATCTGGGCGTCATCCGCACACTGATGACACCTCATCCCACGGTGATGGATGATCTCACCCAGCGGTTCCATGTGGATGTTAAAAGGGGGGGGAGAAAGCACCGAGCCCTGCGGCACACCGCAAATAACAATGTTAGTTATTCTGTAAATGTGCAGTCAATGCAAGAAAGTTTGAAATTAAGAGGTACGTATGCACAGCAGACAGAACTTTTGGGTTAATGAACATAACAAAAACTGAATCCTTGAATCCTCAATTTAGAAGGTTGCCTTGAGGCCATGACCCCAGAAGGCATTCTGGCTCCGTTTTAAGACCTCCAGCAGAGGGAAGCCGGCCCATGTTGAGGGCCATTCCTACAAATCTGGGCCGGTCACAACGGTTTTGAACTCGTTTGCAGGGAGTCCGTTCCTTCACCAGATTAAGGGCTCTGCTGTCAAACTCTTATGTGGGGGGATAATATTCAATAAGAGTATAACAGTGAACTGATTTATTTATCTCCCCAGACATTTAAAACAACTGTTCTGGGGGGATTTGTAGAGGCTCAGTCAGCACAGAGGCATCTTCCTAAGGTGATGTTTCCCCGTTGAGGAAGCCCATCACTCAGTCTACTGTGGGACGAACCCCATTTAATCAAACAGCTCTGAGGCTAGCGTATCTGAGCAGCCCCTTCCCATCATTCCCAGCTAACCTTGCCTGTAGCTGTCTTCCAACTTTTGAAGAGATAAATGTTGCCCTCTCCAGCCTCAAAAGTGCCCCCTCACACCCTGTGCCTTCCAACCTCGAGAAGAGCCAGGTCCAGAGATGATCCTATCTGAGGGCAAGAGGATTTGGCCTTGCAAGTCAGCTCAATGAATCGATCAGTCACGTTCTCCAGTCGCAGCTTAGCAGGGACCACTCACTTGGTCTGTCTGGCAAGGCCCCAGGCCATTGCCCCTCCAAGCCAGGACCGTCATCCCGCAGGCCTTGCACCCACGTGGCTCTTCCCCTCCCCTCCTCGGCAGCCAGCAAACAGGGCGTGGGGCTGAGCTCTGCTGTGCCCAACTCTCCAAGTCAAGGACTCTCTGTTTATTTCTCAACAAAAAAATAGTTTTGTTGAGCAGGAGAGGATAAATCACAAATTGAAAGTCCTTTGGGGAAAATATTGGGATTTTTTGAAGACAGCACAAATTGGAAATGGTTAAGATGCTGGACTCGGCAGCTTGGCAGTTCGAGACCCTAGTGCTGCTGAGTAATGGGGTGAGTCCCCATTATTTGCCCAGCTCGTGCCAATCGAGCAGTTTGAAAGCATGTAAAAGCCCAAGCAGATAAATAGGTACCACCTTTGGTGGGAAAGGTAACAGCATTCTGCGCATTTAGTCATGCCGGCCACGTGACCTCGGAAGCATCTTCGGACAACGCTCCGCTGGCTCCGTTGGTGTGAATTGGAGATGAGCACCGCCCCCTAGAGTCAGACACAACTGGCGGGGGAAATCTCGACCTTTACCCATTCGAAATAAATGTTCAGTTCTCTGTATACAATATTAAATAGCCGAGTATGATAAGCAGCGGGCGTGTTTTTCGTTCTCAAATGCTTGGACCGCTATTCTGGCACGCACTGAACGCCGCTTGCTCATATAAGGCAACCTTCTTCGGCATCGTCCTTGATTACTGCGAATTGACATTGCAGCGAGGAGAGTGGTTGTTCTCTTCCCATGGCTTTGGGAGCCATGCTCCAGTTCTGATGAGAGATGCTGGGAGAGACCCTGCAGGAGGAATGGGAGCGTGTTAGCAAAACAGAACCGTAGGAGGTTGGGACATGGAAGAGGCGGTCTTGAGCTGTCTGGTCCTCAAGAAGCTTTGTCAAAATGTCTGTGGCAACATGGCTGATATGCTTCTTTTATTATGGCAATCATTTTTCTTGATGACAGTAACAGCAGAAGAATGGGGAAGTAACTTGAGGTCTGCTACCTATGAACATCTGTGCTTGCATCGTCTATCACCTACGCATATGTGTGCCTGCATTTTCCTTTCTGAAATGTATAAATATGAGCGCATCCTTTCGTCTATAGGAGTCCCTCCCATTATTTTATTTTATTTTATTTTATTATTTCATCTCACCTAGTGGCGACGCTAAGCAGCTTGCAGCTATTCTATGGAGGGGGTTCCACCAGTGTGCACTGTCAAATGCTGCAGTGAGCCTTGATTAGTGGATTCTGGGTCCTGCATTTGATTCCACAAACTGCCTTTGACTTGAGTTCTTTTATGTGTGACTGTCATCTGACATAATGAGCGTGATCCACTCTCTCTCATGCCGCCACCCGAGTATAATAAAGAGAGCTGATTCTCTTTAAGTCCTAAAATTGCCTGGGTGATCACCAGCATCGCTCATAGGGAGATGGGCAATGAATAAATAAATAAATAAATAAATCCAAGGTAAGTATTTACTTCCATAATATTGAAAAAATGCATTGTAGGTCAAATGATGCCACTGTAAGATGGCCTCACGGTTGGCTGAATTATGATTATCTGGGGTTCATGCATTGCAAAGTGCTCAAGAAGCAGGGATGGGATGGTGGACGGGCGGAGGGTGCTGGTCAAGCCTCCTCAGGACAGAAGCCATGGAGGTGGGGTCCCCACCGTGTCACGATCTCTGTGATGTCAGCGGTGATATCACAGTCCAGCCAAGTTCAGGGAGAGGAAGTGCTCCAAGGCAGCGGCAGCAGAGGGGAAAAGAGGAACATGAGGGAGCCTGCCGGGTTGTGAGCAAGCGGAAGAGAAGGGCAACATCTCGCTGGTATGTGTGCTCTGGCCTTGGCTGGTGGTGAGACACAAGGGGGTAGGAGACCACTGGCCTCTTCCCACCTCCTCACAAGCACCACCACCTCTCCGGAAAGAGCCTCCTGCTTTCCTCCCCTCTCTCCCTGAACCTCTGCTCTTTTCACAAGGACCTTCGTCACCATCCAGATCGTAACAGCGGCCTTTGAGCAGCCATGTCTGGGAGCAAAAAAACCCCTGGGGCTGCTCACCCCAGAACCCGCGTCATCAAAGTGACTGTCAAGACCCTCAAGCGCAAGGAGCAATTTGAGGTGGCTGACAGCACCCTCGTCCAAGAGTTCAAGGACCTGATCGCCGACCGCTTCAAGACGCCCCCTGAGCAGCTGTCCCTCATCTTTGCCGGAGAGATTCTCAGCGACCAGGACACCCTCGTGCAGCATAAGATCGGCGATGGGTCCAAAGTCCATCTCTTCATCAAGTCCCAGAGGAAGCCCTCAGGGAACGCGGTGCCACCCACGGGCAATCCAGCTACGTCCATCGCCTTCCCACAAATGCCGGCAACCCGGGAAATCTCCTCGGAACACAGCCTCGACCTTTCGGACTGGAGCGGTCAGCCTGAAGACCTGATGGCCTCCTGCCATGACGTCGTTGCCCAGACCATGGAGAACCTGTTGCTCCACATGGCCGCTCTGAACCTGGATGCCTCTGCCTTGAACAACAATCCCCTCCTCTTGGGCTTCCTCCTTGGGGTGACCGGCATGAACGTTCTGGGCTTGAATGCCCAAGATGTTTCTGACTTGGTTGGCGAAGCCCCGGAGCAGGATGTGACTCGGCAGGAACTCATCATTGAAGTGATGCAGCACCCCTTTATGCAGAACCTTTTTGGGGACACTGAACAGGTCAGGCAGATGATCATGTCTGTGCCTCAGATGCAGCAACTGGCTGAACAGAATCCGGAGATCCACCACATTCTCAACAACTCTGAATTCTTGCAGGAAATGATCGATGTGGCCACTAGCCCATCGGTGATGGACGAGATCATCAGGAACCACGACCGAGCCCTGAGCAACCTGGAGAGTACTCCGGGGGGGTACAGTGCCTTGCAGCAGCTGTACAACGACATCGAGGCCCCGATGCTGAATGCGGTGCAGGCGCAGTTCCAGGGAAATCCGTTTCCTCTCTCAGACACCAAACCTTCCCCGGGGGCGGGCAGCCCCCTCTCCCGGACAGAAAACAGGGAACCTCTGCCGAACCCTTGGGCACCCCAAGCCAACAGCAGTGGTGGTGACCATACCTGCAACGGTGACATTGGCAGCGCCAGCAACGGCGCTGAGCAAGGCTACATCCTGCTCGCCTTGGCTCCTGGAGTCCGGTCGGGACCCGGCAAGTCTGGAAGCATCCAGAACATGGTCCATCAGCTCACCGATAACCTGGAGTTCATGCAGAACATCTCCAGTGCACTCGCGAAGCCTAGCGGCCCCGCTCAGAAGTTCCTCAGTGACTGCAACTCCCCCGGGAGAAATGAAGCCCCTCCACCTCAAGGGTGGCCGCAGCAGCTCCCTCCCAAACTGGCCAAGTCCGAGTCTGGCCTGCTGCTGACCAACCCCCGGGCAGTCCAGGCTCTCCTCCAGCTGCAAGTCAGCCTGCTGACTCTCGCCAGGGAAGCCCCAGACTTCCTGCAAGCTTTGACAGACCCAGATGCTGACCTGGAAAGCATGGAAGACTCTGACGAGGGAGGAAGCCCGTCTTCTGAGGCAGAGAGCCTCATCTCCGTGGAAAGCCTGGAGCTGGAGAGCAATGCTTCCAGAACGGACGAAGGCGACGAGGAGGAGGAGGAGGACATGGAACAGCAGGCCCCGGAAGCCCTTTACCAGAGCCAGTTGGAGCAACTCAGAGCGATGGGCTTCCCCAACCAGGACCTGAACCTGCAGGCCCTGGTGGACACAGAAGGAGATATCAGTTTGGCACTTGAAAAGCTAACAAACTCTCGTGCATCCTAGCCACAGATTTACCTTTGCCTCTTGTAGGGTCATCTGACGCACTAAAGTCAGCATGGTGGATATAAACGGTGCCCTGGTGCTCCTTTCCTCTGGCTGGGACCCTGGGCAGGGAGCACGGGTCTCCGGGCATGGCTGGGAGCGGCATAGTGCTGCTGCTGCTCCATCTGGCCTCCCAAAGTGGGGCCACCGGTGCGCCGAGAGGCCGCCGCCGCTTCTTTGCCCCTCCAGGTCTTTCAGCCTTTCAAGGCGGAGGCTTGCTTGCCGCGAAGCCAAGGGACAGCCTCCGGCTGCCGGGCCTCCCTCCCAGCCAAGAGGGCAGGCAGGCAGCCGGAGCCCCTGGCCTTGTGCTGAGCATCCCCAGCCACCGAGGCAAACACGGTGGAAAAGCACAAGGGTGCAATAGCCGGCGTGGCCTCTCTCTCTCTCCCAACTGGCGGCCCGATTAATCCATGCGTTTGCTGCGCTTAGACGTTGTTTACGGTTTACCAGAATTGTGCAGCTGAGGCATATCTTTGTGTTGCGTGAGCGTGTCTTTCTGGTAGTGTTGCCTTTTTCGTGTTTTGTGGGGGCTCCGGCGCCTCCCTCTTCCCAGTTTCTTGTCTTTCTGCACCGTCGGTTCCTCCTCTCGGCAAGTAGAAAACCCGGGGTTCCAAAGAATGTCGTGGTGTTTTGGGCCCCGTATCCCCCTCTTGAGATCTCAGGGAAGTTGTTTCTGCTCCTGCCTTACGGTTGGCCTGCAGGAAAATGCTCATGTTGTGCCATGATGCGCTCCCCACATTCCAAATGGGCCTGCCAGCCACGAAGACCGGTCTCCCCTGCTGAGCAGCCCCTCTTCAGGAAGGAAGTGGCGCTCTCTGACGGATTGCTCGGGCTGGGAGCATCGCCCTTCCTTGCTCGCGCCCCCTCGGGGGAGCACAGGCCCGCGAGCCGTCCACTGCCAGTCCTGGCCAGAACAGCAGTCCTGAAAGTCATGGCTGCCCCCGCCCTTCTGGTCCATGGCTGTGCCTCGCTGCTCCTCCGGGGGGAGAGTTGCAGGAAGGTAACGTTTGAGTCCTGCCTGCAAAAGCGTTCCCAGATGCTTTCCTGAGGAAGCGAAGCGAACGTGGATGGAAGGGAAAAGCTTGCGGAAGCTGCTGGAACGTGTGCAAAGAATCAAGCTTGACAGTGCTCCTCAAGCGTGGAGAGTTACACTCCAGCAGGCTGCACGAGTGACACGCAGCGAGCGACAGTGATGAAGCGAAAGAGGCTGTGGATGAGGGAGAACGTGCGGAAGGGAACGAGGAGGGAATTGTTGCCTGACGCTAGAGAGAGTGAAACAGTCAGTGAGAGGGAAAGAGCAAGGAGCAGATCGAGTTTAAAATAGGCAAGAACATCCCGAGGGAAATGAGCAAAGAGAATTGGAAATAAAAGTGAAGAAATCAGATGGGAAGACGCCCAAGTGAGGAAAAGAGTGTCACAGCGGTTTATATATCAAATAGGGGAATTGAAACCAATGCTTCACGTGTAGATAAAAGGGGGATCTTGAGTTGTGAGAAAGCTGGAAAATAGGAGGGCTTTAAGTATAGACAGGGTGACTGGAGAAATCCCTGGCCAAAGACATAGAGAAAGAAAGAGTGAAGTGGTCAAGGGGAAGGAGAAGACTGAGGAAGCCACAGTTGGATGGAGTGAATGAGATCCCCTAAAGCAAGAGTGTCCAGTGTTGGCCACTTTAAGATGTGTGGACTTCAACTCCAGAGTTCCTCAGCCAGCTATATACTTCAATTCTGGGAGGTGAAGTCCACTCATCTTAGGTGCCCACATTGGACATGCCTGCTCTAAAGAGAGACTGAGAAGTTTCAATGGAGAGATATAATGAATGGTGAAGGTGTGAATTAGATTTAGCTATATTTCTTTATCTCATGCGCTCCATTACTTTGGCCTTCTGTTTGTTGCTCCTTTGCTTGTCTGAAAGGGAATAATTTGGTTGGGATGTAGATCTTTGCCAGAGAAAAGGAAGAAGAGGCTTCCTCCATAAGGATGGTCCTATAATGAGCTGGATTCTAAGTGGGCCTCCTAAAGTTGACTTTGTACAAGTTTAGCTAGAGCAGCTTCTTCAGATTTAGAATCTGATTCCTGAGTTGAGTCATGACATCTCTTGGGACTGAAGGAGGCTCACTAGAGGGCAATTACTGGGATCCTCTTTTTTTTTTCTTGAGGAGGGAGACCACATTGGCTTTTCCCTAGCATCTGCCCAGTTCTTTAAAACTCTTCAGAGGTAATTGAGAGAGATCTTGGCAGCTCTCCTAATACTATCACCACCTGGGACTTGAAGGCATTCAAATTAGCCAGGAGATCTTTGACCATATCTATAGGATCTGCACCCTCCCCCTGCTTTGTTTGTTTCCAATCTATGCTATTGAAATTACTGTTTCCTCTGGATATAAAAGTAAAGGCTAAAGAGGAGTTGAGTTCCTCTTCCTTCCACATTTTTGGGAGGTTGTGGGAGTTGGGTTGTCATCAGACAAGATTTCTTCATGTGGAATAATCAGTGATCCCCTGGCTTCCACTGTCATCTTGTTCTGTTTGAAGAATCCCTTTTTGCTGGATTTTGCTCCCCCCCCAGCTCGCCTTAGCTCATTTGCCTTCCTGACCTTATTCCTGGAGGTCTGGACTTCTCTGGTCATAAACCTTTCCTTCCATTTCCAGGACACCCCCTTCCTTGGTCTGCTGGTTTTAATCAACAAAGAGCTGAAGTAGGAAGTGGGAGACTCAGTTCTAGTCCTCTCCTAGGTACAGAAGCCAGCCTGATGTCAGTCACCTCATCTCTACCCTAAATAGTGCAGCCGTTGAACAAAGTAGTTGGGAAAAACCCTCATCACATAAATCAACAGCTCTGCTGTGAGAACTGGATAGATGCAGTACAGAAGCAAGAACATCTTGCAACCAAGCAGGACGCACTAAGAACAGCAGCAACATTCTTTGTGACTACACACAGCATAACTACATGGGGAACACCAAAATACCCCAACTGGGGCTGCTTTGTCTGTTACTCTCTGGGCTTCCTCTTCCTAAAATGAATATCAGGAGCTGCTAGTGTTCCTGTTCTTAAAAGCTCTGGGGGAAGAGATCACTTTAAAAGGCCCTGTGGGCTAAGAAATGGTCCCAAACACTGGTGTCACTTCTGGACTGGGATGTCATGGCCATAATGCCAGAGTGGGTTTGGGGGAGCAGGGTGAATCTTCCTGCAGAAAAAAAGCAAGCAAGTGGGTGGGGAAACAGGCCAGTGCAAGACGTGCCTGTTGAGAGTGTTTGAAGCTCTTGTAGGGCAAAGCACACCATCCAGGCACCTCCCAAGGACCATCCATGATTCCCTTGCCTTTCCTGCCCTTTTTCCAGGATGGACTGGTGGTGGTATCCCAGCCATGAGCAAAAGTACTGATGACCCCAAAGCCAGCCCAGTGGAGAACATCAGTGAGCCCAAACTCGTAAAGGTTATTTTGAAAATCTTGGTGAAAGTGCAGGAGTGTCAAGTAGCTGAGAACAGCACCATTATAGAGCTCAAGGAGGTGGTCTCCCTCTGTTTCTTGATCATCAAGGAGCAAATGCTTTTGATGTTTGCAGGGAAAATACTGAAAGATTGGGATACCCTTCTTCAGCATGACATCCAAAATGGAGTCACAGTGCACCTAGCAATGAAAAGGCCAGAGCTTAGACACAATCATGCCCTGCAAGCATACTCAGTAGAACCAGGCTGTAGTGCACTTGATCCAGCTGCTAGTGTTTTGGAATTTTCCAGAGTGATTAACCTGCAAACATCAGGAAAGACGTGGTGATCCTGGAGAAATTCTTAGTGAATTGCCTCAGCACTTCCAGCATTATACAGAGCTGATGTTTCCTTGCCAGTCAAGGAGAGATAACATGTTGCGATCATCAGTGGCTACCGGTGTTTCTTCAGTGTGACTTTGGAGCATAACTCTTACTTGCAGATCATGAGTCTGGTGAAAGCAAGCAAGCAAAGGAGAGCAGTGCCATTTGCCAAGACAGAGATGGCACCGTGGGGGAACAAAGAGGCGGCAACCAATTGTTTCTTGCCTGCGGTCTCTGGGTGCCAATCAAGAAGCAGGGGGGAGAGATGGCACTTTGGCTATTGAATGAATTTAGCTGTCCTCAGCCAGCATCTCCATGCCCAAACATGGAATGGAAGAGAATTATCACAGACTGGCAGTTCTCCTCTGGTGCCCTGCTGCCATCTTCTCCTATAGAGCACTGTTTCTTGCAAATGGTTTTCGGCAGCAGAATTCCAGCCATTATCTTGAGAAGCCCAATCTGCCTGGAGGACAGGAGTGCCGTTTGGCTAACAGAGGCTCTTCTGCTTATGGGACATCTCAGCCCCAGGCTTGCTCAGGGTGGAGCCTGGAAAATAATCCCTTCCCAAACCAGCAGCCTCCCCTCTACTGAGGGGTCTGCAAGAGAGGCCTTCGGGCAATGGAGAAGCCAGGGGCAGCAATGCTGACAGAGTTAGCGGCTGGAGCTGGAGGACAGGTTTGGGTGGAGAGTATCTGGGCAGGCAGAGGTTCATGATGCTCCAGAGCCAGGAAGGGGGTAGCCACAGAAGGGGGAGGCCAGGGGTCAGCAAGACTAACTGGAGTGCAAGTTGGAAGTCTATGGGAGACAAGTAGTCTTAGGGTACCCTGGAGTGATGGGAGGTGCTTCCTGTAGGATGAGACCCAGGGGGCGCTCAGGTCAAGGTTTTGCTTTGAGGGAGTCATGGTTAGGATTGATGGTGAGCTCATACCCACTTTGGCACTTAAAGGGGCTGACCACAAGTGCTGCAGTTATAGGGTGTGTGGCTGGCTAATTGTGGCTTTTCTGAGGATGGTTGCACATAGGTCCATTACTGGAACAAGGAAAGGGAAGGTGTCATTTAGCATAAGCCATAGTCAGGAATGTCTGACCATATTCTTGACTACCTCAGACAGACCCAGTCCATAACTTGGGGGTCCTCCTGTACTCACAGCTCCTGCTTGAAGAGCAGGTGCAGCCGTGGGTAGGAGGGCCTTTGCTCAACTCTGTGTTGTGCATCAGTTAAACCCTTTCCTGGACAGGGAGGCTCTCCATTTGGCCACACTCTGGTCACCTCCCACACGGATAACTGCAATGTGCTCTACCCTTGAGAAATATGTGGAAGCTTCAACTGGTGCAGAATGTGGCCATGTGAACAATTCTGGGCACTTGAAGAACAAGGCATGTAACACCTTTGTTCCATGAGCTGCCCTAGGTGCCAATTTGCTTCTGGATTCAATTCAAGATGTTGGTGATGATCTATAAAGCCCTACATGGCATGGGGCCAGGTTACCAATGGAACCGTCTCCGTCCTATTACATCGGCCTGTCCCACCTGGTCAGGCAGGGAAGGCATGTTGCAGACCATGTCAATTTAATAATTTCTACTAGCAGAGTCCAGGAGGAGAGCCTTCTCTGCTGTGACCCCCACCCTATGGAATACTGTTTACCCAGAAGCGAGGAAGGCCTCTACTCTCTTGGCCTTCCTGAAGGGGATTAAGACCTGGCTTTGCAGCCTTGCAAGGGGAGCCCAGCAGAGGACGCTGCTGGTTTGTGCCTGGAGTCTCCCCTTCCTTCACCTTTTTAATCAGTTTTGTTAATTTTCATTTTCATCCTTGCCTCTTTTAAATCTAAGCTTTTTAAAATTTTGAATGTTTAAGTTTTGTATTGTTTTTAGATATTATCATTTTATTGTACACTGCCCAGAGTCCCTCTTTGAGGGAGATGGATGGTTAAAAATTTGAAAAATGAAGAAAATAAAGGTCTCAAGGCAAAAAGCTCAACATTCGCATGTTAAAAAAGACACCCAGAGGTAGAAAGCTGAGCTCATTAAGTGCACAAACCCAATGCTTAATATGGGAGGTTTGCCTAAAGCATGCATATGTTCAATAGATCAAGAACAGGGGATGAAATAACAGGGAATTCTGAGGAATGTATGTGATCCTATGGTAGAAAAAATGGGGTGGCAACATATCTAGGTAATTTGGATCTCTGGATCCTGATGCAACAGGTATGGCAAGCACCAGTTCAAATTTCTACAGCAATGGATACCAGTTGTGTGGCAGTGCTATCATGCAAGGGACAGAGAATGATGTTTATGCTATAAACTCATGTCTGATTTTGGCCAACATTTCTCTACTACTCCACAATTTTGTGCGGGTGTTCCATTCTGGTCTTAAGGTGATCCACAGTCTCATGGAGATACTTCTGCTGCTCTTTAATCCATTTCATCTCTTTCCAGATCTCCTGGGTGTCGAATTCCATTAAGTCTCTCAGTTCCTCAACCTGGAGGAGGAGACCTTCAGGGTCACTGAAAGATCACCCAGGCTATTATCTGTATAACCTTCAGAGATGTTGGAAAAATGGAGAGATCCAGTCACCTCTCAGTTCAGAGGTGGTTTTGCTAACCTGCCTTCTCCAATCTGGCTCTTTCCTAAAGTGTTGGGGTCCATCATCTCCTGCTAGTATGAAGTAGGAGTTAAGAACTAACCAACGTATCTGTAGATGGTCTCCCACAGAAAGGTTCTTTCGATATCTGTACTGATCAGTTTAGGCACATCATGCAAAGACCCTGCTCCCTGAAGAAGTTAATCATGATGGAAAAGGTAGAAAGAATGAGAAAAGGATAATCTTTAGCAAGGGGGTGGGCTTGATTACAGTGGTGATGGGTGCACTTTTTGAAGACCTGAAAGAACAGACTGGGGACAGATCAACCTGGGAGAAATCTATTTCTGTGCTCACTAAGAGTCCACACTGATTTGATGGGATATAATCAGTCCAGACCAAACAACCTAGAGAATCTCTATGCTGGGAAAGGTTGAAGGAAAGAGAAGAAGAGATGATCACCAGCAAGGAATGATAGGTGCAGGTTGGGAAATCTGAAAGACTAGGTTGTGGACAGATCTCCATGAAGAAAACCTATCTAAAGGGCTATCAAAGTCAACATCAACTTGATGGCATATCAGTCAGTCATATGCAAGGTCCCTTTCATCTTTAGGCCTCAATGCCAACTTTTTATTATAACCATGGTCTCAAAAGAGGGCACAAATTAGAGTTAAAATAAAATGATGGCTTTATGAATTCATTAAACTCCACGGCTCGCTGCCTTGTCTTGGTGAGGGGATTCATCTCACTGAAGCTATGAGCTATGCTGTGTAGGGCCACCCAAAACAGAGAGATGATAGTGGAAAGTTTTGACAAAATGTGACCCACTGAAGAAATGGCAATCCACCCCAGTATCCCTGACAAGAACCCCACATGGACAGTATCAAAAGGCTAAAAGATATGATGCTGGAAGACGAGTCCCGCAGGTGCAAAGGTGTCTAATATGCTACTGGGGAAGAGCAGAGGACAATTACAAATAGCTCCAGAAAGAGTGAAGCGGCTGGGCCAAAGCGAAAAGGATGCTCAGCCGTGGATGTGTCTGGATGTGAAAGGAAGGTCCAATGCTGGAAAGAACAGTATTGCATAGGAACCTGGAACGTAAGAAACTAAGACCTATGAATGAAGGTAAGCTGGATGTGGTCAAACATGAGATGGCAAGATTGAATGTTGACATCTTGAGAATTGGTGAACTAAAATGGATGGGAATGAGTTAATTTAATTCAGATGACCACTGTATCAACTACTGTGGATGAGAATCCCTTAGAATAAATGGATTAGCCATCATAGTCAATAAAAGAGTGAGAAAAGCAGTTTTGTTGTTCAGTCGCGCAGTTGTGTCTGACTCTTCGCGACCCCATGGACTACATTACGCCAGGCCCCCCTGTCTTGCACTGCCTCCCGGAGTCTTCCC
>JANHZU010009758.1:0-14219 GCA_032468055.1 Acrochordus granulatus | reverse complement strand
TTCTATACTACACATCAGAAAAATGTATTTTCTTTTCTTTTCCCTTCAAGGATTTCCCCTGAGTCTAGTTGAGAAAATACTGATAAGAAAAGGAAGCCATAGGTGCAGTGATCATTCTTGTCAATTTCAGGTTTGAGTTTCAAACAAGAAAGCAATTTCTGACCTTGTCATTGCAGCAATTCAGCAGAGAAATTAAAAGCAAACAGTGCTCAAATGCTAATGTATTTTGTCTTGTACAAAGCGAAAACTTTCAAAAAGCATTCACCATGCAATTCTATATGTTATTCAAAAAGAATCAAAATTATGTTCAATAGGCTTACTCCCAGGCAAGCATATAGGATTATTGATGAAGAAGATCAAACAATTTAGAAACAATATAATATACATATTTCCCATCATTACCAATGTTTCATTTTATTTGTTATACTCTGCACCCTTTTCTGCTCCTGGAAATGCTGAATTAGGGAGAATACTGTATGCAGAATTGGAAATCATATTTTATGGCCATATAATCCAGAGACAAATTGATGTCCCTTAATATATCTGAATGTGAAGATTCAATTGCACATATATCATTTTGATTAGTGTTAAAATTCATTAATATATAACAAGCCTAAGAACTTATGAACTGAAAATTGAAACATTATCTTGCCAAATAAATATGTGGGATGAGATAATAAGATTACTCTGTCGATGTAACAGTAGGGATAAGGAAAAAATGGTTCGATTCTAACTTTTGTGCAAATCGTAATTCTCACTTTATGAATCTGTATGTGAACTGAAGTGCCAACATCCTTACTGTATTTCCATTTTATTAAATTGTGAAATGCAGTGTTCTATTAAAATGATTTTGAATGTATATCTTTGCAAACAGATTATAGAAAATGTGTTTACGAGGATGCATATACTAAGGTGCATATGTTATACTTTAAAATATATTGACAAACAGAAATGGGTAGGACAGAAAAATTATGAGAAATGGAGAGGATCTCATATCGCAGCCCAAGTTATATCTTGCCTGATAGGAAGTACATCTATACCACACCAAAGGAAATGCCACAGCAATGTCTAAAGTTTTCCTTACTGATTGGAGCTGATGGGACTTTGGAAACCAACATGTTTACTCAGCAAAGCCTTGTTGCGCTGTTCTGCCTTGGCAGAAAATGTTCTGTTGTGCACAGGCTGAGGATTAGCAGCATGTATGTACTGCATATGCATAAAGTGCTGGAAAAGAATTTAGTAACATGGATACTAATTAGAAGAAGAAAGCTTTTTGTTATTTTAAGGGAAATTTGTCCTTAAAGAGTGGATACTGCAAAGTGGCTGTTTAAAAATCTGCAGAGTAGAAGAATGGCATACTCCAGTTACAGAATTTATAGCTAGCTGAGGCTGAGACACACCGAAGCCAAGCAATTCCTTGAAGGGCCCATCATAAGAACCCTGAGATTTGTATAAATCCAAAGAGATTTGCATAAATCAGAAAGAATGTAGGCTTTGTTTCACACTGGATGCAGCTGAAATTATTTAATACAACCTATTTTAGAAACATATTTACACAGACACCATGCTCAACATAATAAATTGCTTGGCCTTTTGGCCTCCAAGTTATAATCTAGAAGGCAAAAGCAGCCAAACAAGCTTCAAAAATACTCATTTACTAGGTCAACTGAAGGCTTAGAAAACAAATGCAGATTTTAGTTTTCTAGAACACTTTTTCAGATGAAAATTAAATATTTAGAAAGAAAAAAAGTTGAAGGCACATTTGGACTAAGCTGGTCAAGTGGTTGGAGAATTTATAGACATGGAAACTGAATTACATTTATTTTGTAAGGAATGACTGTGCATTAAGAATTCACACAAAACATCCTGGAAAAAGGAAATAAGCTAATAATAATCAGGTCTTTTGAGAGATCCATAAAGCCTAGCCTTATCCAATTTCTGAAGCCCTTTACCATAATAAGAAAGCACAGATAAATATGATAATCCTCAATTTATGACTACAATTGGGAGTAGAATTCAGTTATAAGCCAGATCACCATGTAACTGGACCTGATTTACAATTACTTTTATGGTTGTTGTTAAGCAAATCATGTAATCATTAAGCAAATCCAGCAAATCATCATAATCACAAAGCAAATCCAGCTTCCCCAATGGACATTGTTTGCCATCTTTTGCTGGAAACTGGCAAAAAAAAGTTTACAAATAGTGATCACATGACCATATGACACTGCAATCAGTCATAATTGCAAGCCATTTGCCAAGCACCTGAATTATAATTATGTGACCAAGGAGTGGGGGGAATGCATGCATGTATAGGTCATAAAGCATTTTTTCCAAAGCTGTTGTAACTTTGAAGCATCATAAAACAAACAGTCATTAGTCAAGAACTACCTGTAGTGTTTCTTTCCATAAATGATCAGCAAGACATAACAAATTAAAGATTCCTCCTGAAACATTTTTTTTCTCTTTCTTATTTAGAGAGTGATTCTCAGGGCTCTGTGAAATCAGTCCATTCTCTAAATAACAGGTTCCATATTAAATAATGTGAATGAATGCAGCAAAATTGAAAAAATGCAAAACTTTTTCAAAAAAACACAACTGGATTTTTATTGGTAGATGTAATCAGAAACATTTCATCTCCTATCCAGGAGACTTTCTAAATCCATGTGGGAATGGAAGCAGTGACACAGTGAAACGTTTCGAACCTATAATAAAAGTCCAGTTGCCTTTTTTGAGAAAGTTTTGCAATTTTTTTTCAGTTTTGCCAGAAATCATGACCTGGATTAATGAGAATATATATACACAATATGAATAAATAAATACTAATTCAAGAGCTGTGAGATAAGGGAATATCCATATCTTTTATCTTGCTAAGGCCAACCAAGCATGTCAACTATTATTTGATACTATGAAGAACTGCTTGCTGACAGCAGGCCATATTGCATCCTGTGCCTTCACATAATTGTTGGAATGGCCAGATGCAAGCAAAAAGGCAGCCTAGATCCAAAGCACAGGTGGAAGGGTAGCCTTGTGTCAATTACCTCCTCGCAACCAATAATTCAATAGGGGAAACATTTATTGAGGTGATAACTAAATAGCTAAGAAAACAGCAGAAGCATTTACCAGAATGCTTTTTATACCTTCCCACGCAGATGCCATAGCTTAGAGAGCTGTAGGGAACCCAGCTGTCCTGCATTTAATACAGTCTGAAGCTATACAAACAGCTCTTTGCTGCATCACTTGGTGTTTGAGGTTTTGTTTCTGCCTTGCGACTAAATTACATATCAGATTGGTCTCAATACTGTTGATTTTTAAAGCATTCCTCAGCTTGGCTCCAAAATAAGTAATTGGAATTTTGTTTCTTGATTGCCAAGGTCATACTCTGCAGTTTGCAGATACAGGATTATAGCTTTTCTGAAATTCTAGGCTGCTACATTTAATGGTTCCTGAAATATTTTCACAGTATGTCCTTGACAATCAGTTCCATTAGCCACAAAATACTTCTTTGCATAGGCAAGGATCACTTCCAGCTATTCAACTTGCTAGAGCAGGCCTCAAAAGTGGAGATTAGCAAAGGAATGTGGTAGCTTCAATTTATAAGCAGGGAGGTGTGTTACTTCCTAAAGGAATTTTGAAAAGGTGTTTTATATGACATTTATTAAAATGAAACACATGTTAGTAGGTTTTACACAGCCCACTGACTAGGATGACTTTGGCAGATCTTGAAAAAGAAGAATGGACTTTGTTAGCGCTTGGATGGCAAACAATCAAGAGATAGCAGGACCATAGGCAAGACTGGAAAATTAGAAAAAAATCAGAAGAAGGCAATAGCAAACATTCCTACACTGTTGTTAGGAAAACAATTTGGATTTGTCTGTGAACTCATCAGGGCTCCAGGTAAGTAGAAAAGGCTCACCTTAATGAGAAATGTATTTTGAAAATAAAGATCTTATTTTTGTTAATAATACCTTATTAAAGGTAGCCCTACAAACAATTGAAATGGGAGTGATTATTGTGGATATATAAGAACTATGTAATCTTTTTGACTCAGTTCCAAACATATGGAAGTGGAAATTTACTCCTTATCTACAGACATATATTTTCCTGGACCTGTGTGGCAGTTGTGCCATCTTAGAGAAAGACACTGCTCCCTTAAATAAGGAATGTACAAAGGGCTTTTTTGTTGTTGTGGAACTACATTGTTATATACTTTCATTTTTCAGTAAGAACTCATCCTCTCTCTCAAGGATGAAGCAGAAATGTGGAAGAACTTGTGTTCATTCTAAAGGCACTCTAAGTAGAACCAGAGTAAAAGGAATCTAAAAAATGCCAACTTCTGAGAGTAGTTGCATTTTCTATGCCTGAACTAATAGGCACTGCAGATCCCCACCTTTGATTTTCTACTCCTCTCAATTTTCCCCCTTCAGTGCCAATAAGTTGGTGTATATATCTATTTTTATTATATACCAACTTCAAGTTGGTGTATATATCTATTTTTAAGACAATGGTTTTGTTCTGTATTTACTTCTTGTATGTCTCATCTTCCATAGCTTATTGTTAGAAGAAAAGGAACTGCTCCTGGACCAGGGTATTTGTATCAAACAAAAATGAAGAAGAGCATCCAGCCCCTTTCCATATCAAGATCCCTCTAAATCCTGCTCTTCCTTTTGATCAAATCTCAAATCCTGAAAACGTGTGTCTTGTACTAATATTAAGCTATTTCCACTGTACAAGAAACCAAATGCCAAGCGATGCTCGCTGCATACACAACTCATTCCACTGTTAAGAGTTTAACCAGCCAGATACAATCTACAGAAAGTCCTCCATCTGTAAGTGTGAAATTCCAAACACAGAAGGAGCCAGGCATTTTAGTTGTTGTTTTTTTCCTTAAATGAACTTGGCCCACACTACTAGAATTTAGACTTGAGTTCAGAAACTTCTGGGAAGATTTCATCAAATGAAACAAAATGCAGAGCAACAGAAGCACTTTGGGGAAACGGATTGCAGCCAGTGGAAGAACTGGAGGAAGACACCATATGGCAAAGAACCTTGCCAGTTCTGTTTCAAGTTCTGTTTCAATGAATAAAAACTGAAGTCAGCTAAATTACTTCATCAGTGCTTGGATCTATTCATTTTTTTCCTTGAAACAGAGCACTAAGCCTGTAACTTCCTCTGAAGGATATCCATAAATGGCCCCTAATCTCATCTCAGAGACAGACAAAATGGAATAACAATAGACTTTGACATCTGCCCAGTAGCATTCGACTACCCAGATATCTGTTTCCTGTTTTAGAAAGCACTCAGTCAATCTTGCTAAGTTAAAAATAAGTGCTCTTTCCCAAAGGATGCACAGAGAGTAATAATAAATATTATTCAATCTCTGCAAGATTCAGGCAGAAAGACACAAATAATAGCACAGATCTCCAAAAGAAATCTGTGACCACCAATCTGACATGCATATAAGATGCTGCTCTAAACTAGATGACCAATGAATACATGACAAGCAACAATCTCTTCCTTCTATACCTTTTCACTTCTAAATAAAACACCCCTTCCCTTGAAAAGATGCTTGTAAATCCTTGAAAATCAACTCAGCCAATCTGTGTTCCCAAAGAAATAAACAGTTATTTTTTATGAATGATGCCTGATTACAGTCTTTGACATTAACTATAAAACAGGAATTAAAAAAAAAACATTTTTCTGTTGTTGTTGTTTTTTTTTTTGATGATGATGCCAACATAGAAAGCAAAGGATTTTTCTGAACTTAGGTTAAAGTAGAGAGGAGTATCCACATTTGTTCAGTCATTGGGTGACAATGGGCTAAACCAACATTCCCAAATTTGATTTCATCCCCTCTCTTTGGCCTCCATTACTAGTCAGAACTAACAACTGCATACATACTTTTACCCATCATACTATTCCTTTTTGGGATATGAAACATTACAAAAAGCACAGAAACAGAGTAAGAGCTTGTAACTTGAAGAAATTAAAGCAGGATATGAAGGAAAAGATAGCATAGTCATTGTGAGCTTGGGAAGACTCCAGGAGGCAGTGCAAGACAGGGGGGCCTGGCGTAATGCAGTCCATGGGGTCGCGAAGAGTCGGACATGACTGCGCGACTGAACAACAACATGAGGGAAAAGAGGAAATAATTTAGTTTATACAAATATTATTTTCTGTATCTCTGGATTTTTCTATCTTTGCAAGTCAGTCTTGCTTTTTCCAAATTCAGATACTGCTTCATATAGTAACTTTTGTTCTTTAAACTTCTCAGCTCTTTTTTTTGAAGAGTTATTACATCTATCATGCCATTTCTTTTGTAGATTTCCCCTTCTTCTCAACCTATTCACTTTTCCTTGATAGATTATTTTATAATTCAGTCCCCATTCATTCTCCTTAAATATTGATCACTTTTTTATTCAGACCAGAATAATAATGGATTAGTCGATTAATGTCAATTTATAATACAAAATTTTATATTCACAGACGTACAGTTGGAAGAACTGCAAAGGACTATCCAGGGCAAAAAAAATCGAAGCCTTGCCAGAATTAGCTTACACTGTTGAGGCAAACCAGGGGAAAGAGGCAATCGAGGAAGTCAGCATAGCTATTAAATTGTTTTTATTCCCAAACCAGGCATCCTCTCCTTTGCCTTCTCATCAGAAAGAACAAAATCTCTAAGTAAGAAAAACAAGAGAAATTTAAAGAATAACTGAGCATCTACAACAGCACAAAAACAACAGAGTAAGACTGCCTGCATTGATGCCTATTCCAAAGAAAGAGCTAGCACAAGTATTAAAAGATTCCAGTACTGTAATATTAAATAAAAGCACTAACTCACTGAAAGAAAAGAACTGAATACCCTTGAATGCAAAATCAGCAAACGAGAAAAAAAGGCAAAAAGTGAACCAGCAAAATGGAAGATCAGGTTAGAAAATAAGATAAGCATGCTAAGATTATATGCAAGCAAGGAACAGATGAAAGAAAAGAAGCTGAAGAACAAGAAGATTAAAGAATACCTGATCAAGGAATATTACCAAGAAACAAGATCAAAGAAGTTCTAAAAATAATAAAGCAGAGTGCTACTTCTTCTTGTTTAACATCACACATTTCTTAATTATCCAAAAACACTGTATTTCCCTAACTTCAATGTTTCTCTGTATACATCCAATTCTCACTTCCATATAATCAAATGAACAGAAGCCTGTTCTTATACCAAGTCATCTCTAGTTTTTTTTTAAAATATCCATTCCACAGGAGACTTCACCACATAGTATTCATCATTTTCAGCTTTTGTATTTTTAACAGGTTTGGGTCCATTTCCAGGTGTTTATTAATACTACAAAGGGACACAAATAATTGCTGTAAGTTTTGTCTATTTTTTTCAATACTAAATTTATCACAACCATTCACTTCTTCAGAATAGTACACCTTGTTCTTTGAAACATTTAATTTTTCTTGTTGCATCATACAATCTATCTAATATTCAGCACAAATTATTTGAGTATTCATCCAATGGTGTGGCACTTTCTGCATACAAAAAGGTATATTATACATTCATATTCAACCCTGAATAGCACAATTTTAACATCACCTCAAGCATTTATGTTTATCCATAAATATGTTGACAACCAAAGGGATATACATCATCCTTGTCATACTCTTTGCATAATCTTGAACTGAGGACAAAGCATTCCCATTACTTTCATGAATGCTTTACTTATTTTTAGTTACTTTATATTGTCATTTGTATCCCCTTTGCCCAATTCTTTAGGATATAGGCATCTTAGAATTATAAAATTATTATTAAAAATCAACAATTTAAACATATTATAATTTAATATTGCCACAACTACTATCCACCTGTTTGAGATTTCCACCATCAAAATCTGTGCAGAAGAGCTCAATTTTTAGTGACTTCCCAAAGGTGTCTTTGAGAGAAAGCTGTTCCATAATGAAGGAGTGCTATTGAGAAGTTTATTTTCCAAGGCCTCACCCATTAACCTCATAAGGAATGGAAATTCCCAGCAATGCCTCCTTGCTAGTATGAGCTGGCCTTGATGATCCTAAAGATAACAAGGACCTGAGCCAAATAGAAATTTATATATTATCAACACCTTGAATTAGGTCCTGAAGCCTACTGAGAAGCATTGCAGCTCCTACATTATAGATTGCACTCTGCTAATTTGTTTCCACCAATCAGCAGGCTGAAAACTCTATCATGCACCAGATTTAGCTCCTCTTCAAGAGGAGCCCCATGTAAAATTACATTGAAGTAGACCAGCTCAGAGATGACAAATGTGTGAGTCCAGTATCATTCCCACATCAGTCTCTAAAATACTCCTTCCAGCATTCCCTGACTTTAGTTTCATCCCAAATCAATTCAGGTTTTTTGATTGATTGATTGGTTGGTTGGTTAGTTTGGTTTAATAAATGAAGCTGGTGAGGTTTTCCAGACTAGAGAAACAATTATATCAACATGGTTCAGGTGCCCATTAAGGCCAGCCAAAGAATCCCCAAAAATATCCACTGACTCTTCTGAGTAGAAGAAGGGACTTGGACTTAAACTCTAAAGTACATAGTCCATTTATAGGCTCATGCACATTGCAGTAGACAGATATTTTGGACATATATAGTATAATTCTTGTCCTAGGATACTAATCTACCAGTGTTGTATGTCAGAGCTTTTGGCCAAGTAAGCCACCCTCTGAATAAGAGGTACTTGGAGAACAAAGATTTCAATTGTGGCATAGTCCTGGAATCAGATGGCCCCAAAACTGCTCAATATTCATGGTTATAATAACTAGATTATTTACCAACATTATCAAGTTACATCAGATATTGAATCTGCCCATCCTGTGAGAATATCTCGGAAGACCTTTTAAGAGTTACTTCTCTATCTGAAAGTTAGGGAGTCATGGACAAATCTTCTATGTGATGGGCTCCAAACTTTGGAATTGTTTACTTTAAGAGGTTTGTAAAACTCCTTCAAAGCATTCAAATCACTGAGGACAGTTTTATTTCACTGAGTCTTCAACCCTAGTTGAGCATTACTGGTGTCCATTATTTTTTATAGATTTGTCATAATTATTTTTTTTAAATTTTGAATTTTTAACATCTTTTTTATTAGGGTGGCTCTAAACCCTGTTCATCAACAAACGAAGTAGTGATCCAATTAAATAATTTCTTGCAGAGTAGACTCCTAATGACTATCAACATAATGGAGGGAAGAGAAAGATGTACACTAATGTCCACATATGGTTTTAGGTAGCAGTAGAAAAATACTTACAGTCTAAAAGCCTTACAGTTTTTTATGGTATTACATTGCCATTGTCCAGACAGCCTGCATGTAGCTTTCACACTAGCCCTTTCCAAACATGTCGCAAGCCTAAGGGCAGAAAAAAAATCCAGACAAGCTCCATATCACTACAAGAAGCTTTCAATCAAAGCTGCTTTCATTCAGAAATCCCTTCTGTGGTTGTGTCAGTTCTAATTTAATGTCAACAAGCTCATACATCTCTAGTCTTCCAGTTGTATTTAAACAACACAGAGAGAAAGACACACACACATGCACATGCACACACAGAGATATATTGATTTAAATGAGCTCTGACAGAAAATCAATCCTTGATGCTAAGTTCCGGCCACACCCCTGCATGGCTTGCAACAGGGAAACAAGTCAGTACTAAAATTAAAAGTATTGTTAACTTCCAAAATGTGATTTTTGTTGTTTTATGTTTGGCATAACTGACCAAATGGTACATGTTCACTTTTAATGCTGTTTTTTTATTTTTTTTCTACAATATTTCTTTAGTACTTTTTCCTTTTTATATGATATATTCATTCATAATTCAGTAGTTTTATGTCTCCCTGCACAGTCTGCATGATTTCTTATGCTAGTGAATTCTACTATTAATGATCAAATGGTCCAAATGTCTTTTTTTATTATCAGTCTTTTTCTGGGGGGCTGGTAGAATTTGTTTAGCTTTGCTTTTAGACTTGTTTTTGTAAATCTACAAAAAAATTAACTCTCAAGATCTTTTGCCTGATTTTTTTTCTCTAGAATTGTCTGCATTTGCATGCTGCATCAGAATAAACAATAGTGAAAGGAAATAAGTCCACCTTCTCCAGATGTTAGGCTTTCATAACACAATCATCTGGACTATTTGATCATGCCAGGAATCTGGGGACACCAATACATCCAGAGGGAAACAAGTTGAGAAAGACTATCCTAAGGAGGATATGGTAGAAGTCAAATAAATTATTAATAATTGGGATTATTTTATTTACACACTTTCATGGTCAATGTGGAAGAAGCTGCTCCGACTATAAAAAAAGTCATGATCTATAGCAACTTTTCAAAAAGCAGACAAAATAGGTGGTAAATAGTTGAAAATATAGATATCATATAGTGTGCATGAAGAGATGCTTGGCACTCTGCTCGTGTAATAATCTTTTATGTATCTTATACATGGTGGGATCTATAATAAATAAGAATTCCTATAAGTGGGGATTACAAAGAAACTGATTCTCAGAACATGTTTAAGGTGTACTGATGTGGGGTATGTCTGGTTTAAATGGGAATTTAATCACATGTTATGGCTGTTACATTTAACCTCAAATAAACCCCATTTTGCAGAAGGTTAAATTCCTCCTCCCAATTAGTTTTGTCAAGGATATGCTAAACCAAGTCATATGTCCTATTTTGCAAATCTAGTTTCTAAGAAATAAATCTAAAGAGACAGACCAGAACAACAAACCTCTCTTTTAAAGAATTCATTTCAAAATCTTGGTTATAGAAAATACTCTTCCCAATTCACAGATTGGCTGCTGTAATCTTCCAGGACAATCAGTGGAATCGAGATAGAGGTTTATCATTTCTCTCTTGAATCAAAGGTTTTTGAATACCAGACATTTCTAGAAATAACATTTGAGAATTCTGTATTTTGAAAATAACGGATTTTGTTTTGACTAAATAGGATTATTTGCTGCTAGAACCACTGGTAAGATTTGGATAACAGGATTAAATATATTTTGGGACAGGGCTAAGAGAGAAGCATAGCAAACAAAACTGTGATCTCCAAATGAAGAATATTTATTTTCATTCTTTAAAATGAATGATAATTATTCATTGTGGAGGACCAAATGGCTATTGAGAACCTTACTGAGATAGTAGCTAATCCTTCTTTCTAATGCCCCCATCCGATAATCTATTAACAATCAGTGCTTTGAATTTCCTAGAATGTAGCCCATGATTTAGATGACAGATGGCTCTCACTTCATTTTGAGTTTCATCAGGATAGAAGGAAAAATGGGTCAAAGTAGATACTATGGCCCTAACTACATATATGAATTCTGACCAAGCCCTAACTCTGGCAGACACAGTTACCTCACCTGACACAAATATGAATTCTGTTCATATAGCCAATGAAAGCCTAGGTAAGAACTAATAATGTTTTTAATTGAAATTCTCCACCCTTAAGTCATTGATCTGACTCACCAGATTGTTCATAGGGAAGGAGATTAAGATTAGCTATGTGTCTAGCACAGAACTACCCATCAGTAACAACCATGTCCCATACTAAAGCTTAGAAAAGAAAATTATCACACATAAGAAGTCTTGTCATTTGACTTCTCTCTAATTATATTTAAAGCTAGTTTAAGACACTGGGCTTGTTGGCTGGAAGGTTGGTGGCTCAAGTTCAAGACCCAAGATCTGCTGCGTAAAGGGGTAAACTCTGGCCAACCTAGCAGTTTGAAAGCATGTAAAAATGTAAATAGATAAATAGGTACCCCCCAGAGGGAAGGTTAACAGCATCTGTGTGCCTCAGCATATAATCTGAGCATATATCCACATGACCACGGAAGTGTCTTCTGCAGTGCTAGCTCTTTGGCTAGGAAATGGAGATGAGCACCACCCCCTAGAGTCAGTCACGACTTACAGAGTTACTAAGAAATATTGGGACACTCAGAATAAACTGTCATGTTTCTTTCAAGAAATGAACTTACCTATTACTAGCAAGATCACAATTATTATATTGAAGATCATTTTGAGGAGGATAGGCTGTCTAGAACAGTTTGAGGTGAATGGCAAGAATTAAGATTTGTTATTAATATATCTAATTGTTTGCTTTGTAATGTTTTTATAGCTTTTGATACAGATGAATAATCAGTAAACATACATCATTGGATAATTAATATGGATATGTTTCCAGAATGCTGACATTTCACCTTCATAACTCAGTTTCTTGTTCTTACAATGTGCTAGAATGTATACATATATATGTAAATTGTTCCATGAGAATGTAATGAAGATGGACACAAGAGGCGATTAACTGCTAAGAAATAAAATCAATACATTTGATATTTTTAATAAAGCAAGCAGAGAATGGAGGCAGACTTTTACACTGCTTTCCAAATGCAATAGTAGCTCATTATTACATTAAAATAAATTGCTGAAAGCATTTGGTGATGCTCAGGGGTCAAAACCCAGTTTATCTTTTTTCTAATATCTCAGTTTAAAAGCAGTTTATTCAATAATGTTATGTGCTTGTGTACTGAGCAAGTTACACGGAAACCTTAGCCCCTGAGGAAATTATGGTCGGAATACAAAGGACAGTTTTCGTGTAATAATTATATTCCTACTTTTGAGCACTATTTTAATAAAAATCTATGCATTGTTTTGTTTGAATTGCTGTTCCATCCTACCTTTTCACTTTTTACTGTTTGGAAAGGGATAATCTGTAAAGAATTAATTTCATGGTTATGGAAGGAAAAACTGTGTAGGCCAAAGTTCAAGTGACAGCTGTGAGGTTTTTCCTCTTTCAGTTAGATCAGTACTTTAAATAGCCAGTTGTTTTTGTTATTCATTATGTATGTACAGCCACTTACATTTTACCTTCTTTTTTGAGACTAGCAAGGATTGGACTGAAAAAATGATGTAATGGGAAAGGGCAGAATGAACATTTTACATCTTTTTTAGGGCTGGTAGGAGTTAGTGGAGGTTCAAGTTATCTCTTCTAATTGCTTAATGTATTATTAGACTTTGTAGATCTTCAACTATCAAAGGATGTTTGTAATCACAATAAAAATATGTCTGGCTTTAGAAACGATAAAAATATGCTTATATTTGTGTACTCTGTGAAGTTCAAGAAACAGGGGGGAAAAGAAAGTATAAGCAACAGGGGGCTTCTTATAGACCATTAGCAAGGATTACCACCTCCTTATGGAATTAGAGTTTATGTGCTTTATAAAACATAAAACCAAATTACAAAGGCTTTTAATTGAAACCATACAGTTTAAATGATAACTGAGACCTCTATATTCTAGTTAATAAAAATGGTACTGTTGTTTTTAATTGATTTTTTAGGCATCTATGATATTTTCTCTCATATATTTCTGGCACATAAATCTTCTCACCATATGTTTTGGTTACCCAAGGCTCCTGCAAATTACATGTCACTTTATCCAAAATTTATAAAATCTTGTGTGCATGTGACACAACTGCTACTTAGGGTTCTGCCTTATTTCCCTCTACCCATCCCAAGGTAATTATTTTTATATGGCAATATCATGATATTGCCTTTCTCTTTTCTCCAACCCCCAGCTGAAGCAGCTTAACATTGTCTTAGCTGTTCTACATATTCCACATTTAAAGTGTTTGAACATAAATGGAGCACAGAAATACCAAGGAACAGCCAAGGATCTTTGAGGCAGAAGGGTATAGAAGGGGATGAAGTAAAGGGCAGAGTGATGATAGACTTGGCTTCTTTGCAATTTCCAGTCTTGAATCAAAGTCTTGCTCTTTGTATTCAATCCTGGCACATAATTCCAAGACACCCATTAAACTGATTAGGAGTCTTCACATTTATCCAATGCTTTAATGGGTCACCTTTAAAGGACACAAGCACAAACTGTCTGGTGAAGTGCAGTGTCAATATACAAGGGGAATACAGAATGAGAACCTCCAAATTAAATTATGTCTTCATCCTTTCAGAGGAAGATAGCAAATGCATTAACATGATTGGGCTTGACCGCCAGTGCTTTTACTGTTATTGGGAAGCATCTAGCTTTTCCAAAAGAAAGTTCATTGTTAATTCAAGTTATCATAGTGCTTATGAATATTTCCTTTCCCTTTCCTTTCCATCTTGTAGGCAAGCGGTTGTACATAAATATTTTTCAAACAATGCAATCTTTCTCTTTTGCTACCCCTTCCCTCC